>CALSBV010012179.1:3807356-3809856 GCA_943590825.1 Bovichtus diacanthus | reverse complement strand
TGTGTGTGTGTGTGTGTGTGTGTGTGTGTGTGTGTGTGTGTGTGTGTGTGTGTGTGCGTGGGACTCATGTGGTTTCCCATGAAAAACGAGTAGTTTACATGGTGTGAGGTGTTCTCATGGTGTTTTGTATGTTGTAGTGGAGCCTCTGGAGTGTTTTAGTGATTGTGCAGAATAATTTGATTGTTAAGAAGAATAATTTTCCCGTTATTTTACACGTCATTTAGCAAACATTTCCCTTGGTTTTCTGTCTGGCCGCTTCCTTCTGCTTCTCTAAACATTCTGCATTTTTTCTTTTTTGCACTTTTTTGCTGAAAGTAATGCTGAACAATACTACTTTTAACTTCCACTGCACCATTGTGAAGGCGTTCCTTGCCCCATATCTTCATAACAACGTGGGGAGCGCAGGCTGAGGGCCGACAGGTGCAGATGCACTGGTGGCTCAACTGCACGGCTGTAATCAATGGGCTGCATTGGATGTATCCCATTGGTTCTCTTTTACCATCATGCAGTAAAAGAGTCGATATGCTCCCTTATTACGTTGCATTATTTGCAATGTGACTATGACGGTGCATGCTTACACATTGCAATTAGGGCTGTCACGATATCCTATTTTCACAAAACAATCATTGCAATATCGCTAGACATTTTTGGGCAATTATAACGATAATTCTTTAACTTTGTTTGTTGTGCGTTTTTTGCAAATAAATTACACTTGTGTGTGTGTGTGTGTGTGTGTGTGTGGTGGGGGGGGGGCGTTGGGGAACAAAGCAAGATTGGGAAGAATTATTATTTAAGAGGTGCTGAATTATTAACATAAAATCAATAATTCATTATTTTTTTTATATCACGGTTATCGTCAATACCGGCATATCACGACATCCCTAATTGCTGTGTCGACGCTGAAATAATAAGTGAATCAGTGCCAAAAGACAGTGATGAACAATGAAATGACAAAAAGATAATATGCAATGCCCTGTGCATTATTATATTATTTACCAATGTTTATATCTAGCACCTTTTTAATCAAATTTTCCCAGTAGACTTGAAAATGTGCTTTATTAATGCAGTCAATTTACCATATAGATGTTATTTATAAAAAAAAAGATCATAGTGCCCTTTTGTCCCTGCTCTGAGCAGTGTCTGCAGGTCATTTCCCAATAACGTTCACCGGCAGTAATGTAGAGCAGCCTGCATGCAGCTGCTCATTAAGCTCATTGCTCTGAGCGTACAGTGACAGTTGAAGGTGCTTCAGATGAACATTTCAACATTTTCATCGACTCCCATTTTCTCTCGCGTGGACTCTGGTGGCAGGACAGTGAGGAGACAAGGAAACTTCGGTAAGACGATCGTAAAAATGTCCAAACATGTCCCAACCCCAGTGGAAACGCCCTCGCATGTACCCGTTGTTACATACAAACAAGTGATATTCAGGTGATGCATTTTATAAACTGAGGGCGCAGCAGAGAGTGCTAAGCATAAGAGGCGGAGAGAGAAGTTTAAAAAGTAAAAAGTCTGGCACATAAGTGGTGGGTTTCTGATGTCTGGGTCACCTGAAGTTTTGTGCATGACCTCTGTGCCGCAGCCTGCCAGAGGAGGCTGCCAGCCTGGTGCTCAGTGCACGGCCGGCGTACAAATCAAACACACCTCAACTCAGTTCAACCCTGCAGCTGGCTCAGTCTCAACTGGCCAGGAGAGGAGAGGACAGGATGAAAATGAAAGCAAAGGAAATCAGAAAAGATGACAAGTAACCTAAAGAGGAGAGGGGATAAAGGAAAAGAAAGGGAGGAGGAAGGAAAGGATATAAGAGGAGAAGCGCAATAAAAAGGAGACATTAATGGGGATGTAAAGTAGTGTGCAAAAAAAAGCAGAGGAAAGGGGAATTGGAGGGAGACGAAAAGAGCAGCAAAAGAAGGGAAAGGGTTAGAGGAGAGGCAAAGAAATGATGGGACGAGGAGAGAGGCGAAGGGAAAAGAAAGAGAATGAAAGCAAAGGGGATCAGAGGAAGGAAGTAAAAGAGAGGAGATGAGGAAGTGATATAAGAGGAGAGGAGGGGAAAAGGAAGGAGAGATTAGAGGAGCAATGAGAGGAGATGAGGAAAGGAGAGAGGAGAGGAAAGAATGCAAAAAGGGAAAGAAAGAGTGGAATGAGAAGAAGAAATGAGGGAAAGGAAGAAACAAGTAAGATGAGAAAAGAAGACAGGAGATGAAAACGAACATGTGACGAGGGAAAGTGAGAAGATACGAAAATAATAGCAGTTGAAACAAATGAGCAGTAGAGATGAGAGAGAAGGAAAAAGGGAGGTGGAGAATGAGGAGAGACAATGATGGGATGATGGAGGAGGAAAGGAAGATGAGGATGAGGAGGAGAGACAGTTAGCAATTATCTAGAGTACCTTCCTCTCAGTTTATACTGCAGAGCCTCACTGGGATTTATGAGTGCAGTCACTTCTTGGCTGTGTGTGTGTGTGTGTGTGTGTGTGTGTGTGTGTGTGTGTGTGTGT
>CALSBV010012179.1:3795362-3807346 GCA_943590825.1 Bovichtus diacanthus | reverse complement strand
TGTGTGTGTGTGTGTGTGTGTGTGTGTGTGTGTGTGTGTGTGTGTGTTTAATACATCCAAGTTTAGGAATGTAAACGCAACATCATCCCAGAATAATGTCAGGAGCTTCTTCTTCATCTCTGACACACACACACACACATCCAGTGTCTCCCACACACTCATGCTGGGTCTCTCACAAACACAGCACACTGTACACACCCACACACACACACACACACTGCTGTTACCCATGAGTCACTGTCATGTGACTCAGTGTGTGTGTGTGTAAGTGTGTGTGTGTGTGTGTGAGCTTGGCAGTGCCCACGTTCGCTTCAGTGCCAGCTTCACGGGTGTCTTAGATTAACACTGAAGAGCCCCTTTGATGATGACACACACACACACACACATACACACACTAATGATGCCCGTCACACAGATTCCTCCTCTTTTCTCCTCTCTCGTCTCTTCCTCGCTTTATCAATCAATTGATTGATCTTCTATTGGTCCTTTTCTGTGAGCAGTAAGCTGACGGTGTGTCTCTGAGGATGTTGAACCAGGGAGCGATGATCAGTGATCGAGCGTCTCCTGATCAGCATGTCTGGATTGTTCCAGTTTAATGTACTTTAGTCCAGTTTAATCTGGTTTATTTGAGTCTTGTTTGGTCTTGTTTACTTTGGTTTGGTCCAGTTGCTCTTGTAGGGTCCAAATGAGTGCTTTGGGGTATTTCTGGTTTTGTTTATTTGTTTGTTTCCACTTTGGTTTGTTCCGGTTTGATCCAGTTTAGTCTGGTTTGGTCCAGTTGGTGTGTTTGTTCAGAGTTAGGACCTCGTTCGGTCCAATACTTCCCCAGACAGCCAAACCTCGGTCCGGTGAACAAACTGAGCCATGGTCCGGTTTGTTTCTAGTATGAAAGCATTTTTTTGTTGGAAGGTTCAGACTATCAGGCCATTTACATTAAGTTCTGACCGGATGTAAAACAAACTTTTATTGGAGAGACTTTCCTGATTTTATTTTCCTGTATAATTAATTCCATTGTCCTTACAATTTAAATATTTGTTAAATAAGATCTGATTGTGTTTTTTCAAATGATCCTTTTTGGTTGGGGTTTATTTTCTCTTTCCTTTTCTTGAAGTTTTATATTTCATTTTATTTTAGTAAAAGCATTACAGGAAATAAACGTAAACATACAAAATGTTATCAATGATTTGACCTGATAACTCAACCCAAGGATGCAGATGGATAACTCTCTCTCTCTCTGTCTCTCTCTCTGTCTCTCTGTCTCTGTCTCTCTCTCTGTCTCTCTCTCTCTCTCTGTCTGTCTCTCTCTCTCTCTCTGTCTCTGTCTCTCTGTCTCTGTCTCTCTCTCTGTCTCTCTCTCTCTCTGTCTCTCTCTCTCCCTCAGTGTGGAGGGCGACTCTCAGTGTCCGGAGGCGCTCACCTTTTCTGATTCGTCCTTTGGCCATCCGCCTCCCTTCCATCGCTATAGCAACAGCCCCCTCTCCAGCCCCTGTGACCCCTACAGCTCTGCATCCACCAGCGGGCCCCTGGGAGCCTCCCACACACAGGTACTGACCCTAAATACACACACACACACACACACACACACACACAGACGAACCCCCCCACAAGTAAACGGTCATTAAAGTTGTCTGTGGGACTTTCTGACACAAAGTGACGTTTATTCTAAATAAATATGATTTCTGTGATTTCTAAGACGTTTTGGTGATGGAGCTCTGGCTCAGTGATTTCTTTATGCAGGAATTATCCATGCATTGTGTAAGAAAAAGGTTACAGGTATATCATTTTGTACCAAAACAAACTGACAACTGAAAAAAACAAAACCTGTGAAACAATCACAAAGACTTTCGAAGAGTTTATGCATTTAGGCCAGATTCAAGGTCAGTTTGCAATAATGCAGTATTGACATAAAACACTCAAATCTGCTCTGTACCTTCACTGTTTTTAAATATGATGTGTTGAAATGATCACACATTTAGAGGTTTGAATTATAATACAACAGCACCTTACTTTACTCATGCTGTGATGTCTTAAACCTGCGTGTGGTGTTTTGTAGACGGTGACTCGTCGAGGAGTAAAATGATAGCTGCCTGTTAGCTTTAATGGCTAAAGCTACCAAAAAGAACCCACGTTGCTAGCAATAGCAACGTAACTGAAGCTCAGGAATCGTTATGAACTCACACCTTGGTTGCCGGCTTATAGTTACTTCTCTAAAGTAAGAGGAACTCAAAGCAGTGACATGTTGTGACACTTGTTTATCTATTAGCTGCCTGTTAGCTCGGCGGTGGGCCAAGCTGTGTGTCTGTTTTGGAGGTTGTTATGAGGTCAGCGCTGAGGCAACAGCACCACACAAACAATGTGGACCTTGCAGCTCCCGACAGAGGTGGAAAGTAATTAAGAACATGTAGTCAGGTAGTGGGCTGAGGTTTGTTTATGGAGCTTAAAGGGACAGTTCACTGCACGTAGAGAAGTCTGCCTTCTCTCGAATATAATTGAACTAGATGCTCAAAGCACCAAAAAAATAAATAAAAAATCTCGAGCAGACCTATCGCGCAGAAGGAAGCGTGCATCTACTCGTGGCTTGTGATCGTGACATTGCGAGATGTAAACCTTAATGGCGTCCTCCTCGGGTGAGCTGTAACGTTGGTTAGCTCCGTGAGTGGATGCACTCTTCTTTCTGATACAGTAGAAAGAAAATAGTTCCTACAAAAGAGACCTTGTTGTGACCTTATTGCTCACAACAAGGTCTGTGGAGCATCATGAGTAACCGGGTCATGATTTCGGGAGAGAGTTATTGCTGTTGAGTTTTTCAAATGTCTTTTTGGGGGCTTTGAGCATCACAAGCAAAGTGCCATCTGGTCCCATCATATACGAGTTCATACCATTCATAAAAAGCACTGCAGGTAAGAGGAAAAAATACGTATTTCTGATTTTGGGGTGAACTGTCCCTTTAACTTGCTGCTTTTACTTGCTACTGCCTTCTCCATTGACTGCAGGGGGAATCAATCTGGACACTCAGTTAACCTCCGCTGAATATATACAAATATCAACGACCTGTCTCCCTCTCCCCTCCTCTTTTAGGGTAGCTCTCCCGTCTCTCCCCCCAGCCCGGCGAGCCTTGCTTGGGCTCAGCGCAGCCGACACCAGCCGGCCAGCCTGGCGCTCCGCAAGCAAGAGGAGGAGGAGAGCAAACGCTGCAAGGCTCTATCTGACAGCTATGAGCTCTCTACAGACCTCCAGGACAAGAAGGTACGATGCCACAGGAAGTAAACCTCAGGAGTCTTTAAAAAGGGGACCGGACAGATCCCACAAGGGTTTACTGTAATCGTTTCCGTTACATTCTGAGTTGGACGCAGCCTTTTCAAAACAAAACAACACACACCAGCAGAGTACAAATGCACGTCAGAACACACACACACACACACACACACCAACAACCAAATCACAACCAAAATAAAAATGTATTTATTTTTTGAAAAATGCACACAGGCTTCACTGAGTACAAGCTACATAAAAAAAATAAATAAATAAAAAAATTCATAAAACATATTCTTTAATTATGTAAAACATGCTAACTGCATTACACGTGATATTATACATACATACATACATACATACGTACTATACAATAACAATATGCTATATTATATTATTATTATAAGAGCCGGTTTTCTGTTTCTGTTAAAAATTCTCTCTGTCCTCGATTCCCTGATTGGTTGCGTGTGTGTGATGGTGCTACCTGATAGGTGGAGATGCTGGAGAGGAAGTACGGGGGCCAGTTTGTGTCCCGGCGGGCGGCGAGAACGATCCAGACGGCGTTCAGGCAGTACCGGATGAACAAGAACTTCGAGAGGCTCCGCAGCTCCGCCTCGGAGAGCAGGATGACCCGCCGCATCATCCTGTCCAACATGAGGATGCAGGTACACACAGACGTATCCACACTGTATAGGAAGTACATACAAACACACGACAAAAAGTACTAATGTGCATGTTTCTCTGTTCTTCGGTGGGTCCAGTACTCGTTTGATGAGCGTCAGCCGCAGGGTCAGGGGTCAGCGGGTCAGCTGGGGTCAGACGACGTAGGAGACATTGACGACTCCTTCTCCAAGCAGGTAAATGCACCTGTCACCTTCTCAGCATTCAACACCGACCTTAACGATGTGTGGACATCACAGCTGTTTTACTGTAAATACTCAGATAAAAGTTGCTATTCAGCTGATGCCGTCAATAAAACTCTTCCTGCAGATTTGAGCGGGAAATTCCTGAACTTGGTCAGAGTAGTTTGCCAAAAACTCTTAAGACTCTAGGTTAAAGCAGTTAAAGCTAGTGTGTGGACCTTTGTTTCACATCTAAAGCCTGAAGAAAGGGTGGGGGGGTTTGCTATTTGACCCGCTACAATCTTTTAATTTAAAACATCCATCCAGGAACTGTTGAGTTAATTGACGAAAGAACAGCAAAGTCAAAGTGATTTTGAGTTCATAAGTGAAAGCAAGAAAAGATTCCTGATCAAAAGAGAAGTTTAGAGTAGCAGAGTGGTGAGTTTGACATGACTGATGTTGTAATAATGCTGTGGAAACAAACATTATATGAACTTAAAGCTGGGGTAGGCAGTTTATTGTGTGATTGAAGTGGTCTGAGAGAAAATGAGACCCCGCACCTCCTCTTGGTTCTGTTTTCAGGCTTTAGACATTCTGGCCCGTGAGGGGAGACTTTGACCAATCACAGGGCATTTCAGGGCTCACAGGGCTTTCCTATTGGCTCTTCTACAAATGTAGATGAGCGTGCGCATCCCTTTGGCCTGTAGTGTGTAGAAAAATTGCTATTCCAGAATTGGAAAAAACTGCCTACACTGCAAAGCAACCCAAAAAACAGGAGGACAGACTTATCAAAAAGAGTCTTACAATAAAGGCAATAAAACGTGTAAATATCGGCGAAGCGTTCCAGATAAAGAGAGAACGTTTTGGAAAACTGGGAGAGCTCTCGCTGAGATATGATAAAATATACTTAATAAGAAATAACACTCATGTCAAGCCGGATACTAAAGGTCTGCGTCTCTCTGCAGCTCACAGCACGAGCATGTTTGATCTGTGTTAATGTTTTGCTTCTGTGTTGCTGCAGGTAAAGTCTTTGGCCGACTCCATGGACGACTCCCTCACCTGCCAGTCTGGCCGTGAAGACTCACAGGACGTGGGAGGAGAGGGAGAGGAGGACGATGAGGAGGACGAGGAGGAGGGAGATGAAGAAGAGGAGGAGGAGGAGGAGGAAGGGGAGGAGGACGAGGAGGAAGACGAGGAAGAGGATTACAGAGAGTGCGCATGGCGCAACGCCAGCGCATCCTCCCGGCGCGTGGCGGGCCGGCCGGGAGTAGGAGGAGGTAGAGGAGGCGCCGCCATGCATGAGGACAGCACCGCCACCTCCTTCAGCGATGTCACCATCTACATGGACGACGGCTGCCTCCCCTCGTCGCCGCTCTCCCGCCCGCCGTCCTCGCCGCTCTCTCGCCCCGCCTCCAGCTCCGACACAGAGTACTGGGGAGGAGTAGGTGCAGGGGGGAGGGAGGACAGCAGAGAAACAGAGGGAGGCAGCAACGCCAGCCGGAGGAGCAGCACCCCCTGCACAGAGTGTCGAGGGGAGTACAGAGGGAGGGCAGGAGGAGGAGGAGGAGGAGGCGGAGGAGGAGGAGGAGGAGGAGGAGGACACCTCCCTGTCCTGACTATCGAACCACCCAGTGACAGCTCAGTGGACATGAGTGACAGGTGAGCACAGCCAATCAGAGAGCTTCTATCAAGATCACAAACTTGTTATTCATAAATCAACACAACTCCGACCTGCAGGGCCTTCAATCTATAACAATGCATCGGACTTTATACGTTTATCTGATCATTCGATGTTTTATTTGTAAAATCAAAGTAAGTTTAGCTGTTAGATAAATGTAGTGCAGTGCTGAAATATAGTGGAGTAGAAGTATAAAGTAGCATAAATTAGAAAAACTCTGAGCAATGTGCTTAGTTACTTTCCCTTGTTGCATTTTACTAAGCATTCAATACATTTTTAGATCCGTTGGTATCAGTTCATTTCAGCTGTGGCAACAAGAAAATTCATTCTTCAAAGTGAGCGATTCCCTTTCTTTTACTTCCCGATTCAACACTATTTTCCCTCGATAAACTCAGAAATATTACTCATTATTATGCTGATACTCCTCTATTTTACATTTCCATCGAATCACTCAATCACTGCTAGAAAAAGAAGTCTGATTAAGTCAAATGTATTTATTAATCCCATTTAAAAACAACCCACGCTAAGTGGATTAGCAGGTGCTTATGATCGCAAATACAAGAAACGCAGATGTAGGCATCAATGCACACAGCTCAAAGTGCATTAAAGTCTTTCAGCGCAGGTTCTGTGTCTCTGCACTGTTTTATGCACTTTAGTTGACCACACTTCCTTTAATGTAAGAAGCTCAGCTTTATGATCTGATCACACCAGAAAGTGGCCCAGTTCAGCCCGATTCATCCGTATGTTCTCGCAAAAAGGCCGAACTTAAAGCTCCCTGCTATCAGTTAGTCCAGTTCCTTTTTGAGGTTTTAAGTATTTAAGTATCATTCGGACCTCACAATGATGTTTTTAAGCATTGACATATACATTTGTTTTAAACGTCACATATTTTGCTCATTTTCAAATTCATAGTATTCAGGTGTTTTGGGTTTCTACACTAGAACATTTAGATGTTTACATGCTTTAAATGTTCAAAACACACTTTATTTTTCTTTATTATTTTGTCTGAATATACCTGTATCCACCGTCTTTCTGAAATGCGCCCCTCTGTCTGTCTTGACGGCTCATTTCTAGGCAAAGTTTCTGAATACGGGCTGTGTGCATTTCTTTTTGATACTTTCACAGTATTTATATAGCATCTAGATCTGCTTTATAATCAAAAAGACCAAGAGCGCTCACTTTTTACAATGTGGGACCTTTAGATGTAGAATAGATGGGTGAAATATAAACAGTCCACTGGTCTGAATTCTTTGACATTGACGTCATTGTTTGAATCTTCAGGTCAGAGCGAGGCTCCATCGGACGCCTCGTGTACGAACAGGAGCCGTCAGGAGTCGAGCGAGGAGCAGGAGAGAGGGAGAGGATGGGAGGAGGAGTGGAAGGAGAGAGTGGGGAGGATGAGCAGCGCGGAGGAGGAGGAGGAAGCAGCGACGCCGACTCTCCACAGGGAACCATCAAACACAAACCAAACGGCCGCTCGGTCGCCATGGCGCAGGGACAGACTCGCAGCCCCGCTAACGTCCCCTTACCGATGCCTTCAGCCCGGGCCCTGCCGCCGCACCCGCTCCCTCACCCACTCCAACACCCCCACTCGCACCCCCACCCACACCCACACCCTCACCCTCACCCTTCACCAATCCCCCACCTACCGACCATCCTCCACCACCACCCGCAGTACAGCCAGCCGCACGTCATGCACATGCATCACGTGCATGCCGGCAGCCCTTACATCCAGCAAGCCCACCACTTCGCCCAACACCACTACCACCACCTGCACCACCAACACCACCACCTTCCCCACGGTTACCCAGAAGCCCCCTCTTCCCCGCTGCCCTCGCCCGTACCACCACTCACACCTCTCTCCCCCCTGCCGCCGCCGCTCACGCCATCGCCACTGTCCTCTTCCTCCTCCTCTGCACTCCAAAACATGGAGGCACAGCAGCAGCATCTCGCACACCACCCTCATCTCCACCACCACCATCTGCTCTGCTCAGACGGAGACAACGAGAGCGTGAACTCCACCACCACCAACTCCAACGACGACACAACGGTCAACAACTGCAGCTCCGGCTCGTCGTCACGCGACAGCCTGCGGGAGCCAATCGGAGGAGCGACGCTGGGGAAACAAACCTATCAGAGAGAGAGCCGCCACAGCTGGGACTCTCCCGCCTTCAACAACGACGTGGTGCAGCGACGACAATACCGCATCGGACTCAACCTGTTCAACAAGTACGCCATTTCACTGTGTCTTTACCGTACATTATGCGTATAGATTATTGCAATAATCAATCATATTGCAAAGAATGATGCACCTGTGTCGTGCATAATCACCAAACATTTTCATTGAGCAGTAAGCAGAATTGAAAAGCATCTTTCTCAAATTTGAGACCCTTTTACTAACAACCACACTCAACACGAGGTGTAAAGTCCTGTTCAGCACTTTATATGTAGCACAAAGGTGACCAACACGCCCAGAAGCTTAACAGATGTCATCAGCCTTTATGAAAATTTAAAAAAGCAGCTTATTAGCCGTTTCTTTTTAAACATCTCAAAATAAAACAAGCAAAGAAATTAAAAACCAACAAATAAGACGTGTGTTGTCTGGGCTGCAGGAAACCGGAGAAGGGGATCCAGTACCTGATCGAGAGGGGCTTTGTGTCGGACACACCGGTGGGCATCGCCAGGTTCATCCTGGAGAGGAAAGGGCTGAGTCGGCAGATGATCGGAGAGTTCCTGGGCAGCCGGCAGCAGTTCAACAAGGACGTCCTCGAGTGAGTACAAGACATTCACACGACTTCGACACGCAGTTCCTTTGTTTGCTTTTTATGGTGACTGTGCAAATATTTAAAAGCGAGATACGTTTCTGTTTGAAGTAGCTGCTGATGGTGATCACGTTTCTCTGTATCTGTCTGTAGCTGTGTCCTGGATGAGATGGATTTCTCAGGGATGGATCTAGACGACGCACTGAGGAAGTTCCAGGCTCAGATTAAAGTTCAGGGTGAAGCTCAGCGGGTGGAGCGACTGGTGGAGGCCTTCAGGTACTAACCTGCCTTCCCAGGTTTGAATCCAGCAGAGGAAACAGTGAAAGTCCTGATTTGTGATGTTTTCGTCTTGTCTTCTCTCTCCAGTCAGCGGTACTGTGTTTGCAACCCGGTGCTGATCCGGCAGTTCCAGAACCCTGACACCATCTTCATCCTGGCCTTCGCCATAATCCTCCTCAACACGGACATGTACAGCCCCAACGTCAAGCCGGAGAGGAAGATGAAGCTGGAGGACTTCATCAAAAACCTGCGGGGTCAGTGGGTCATCTCTTGTAATCAGTGCAGGATGTCTTAAATAATAATAATAATTAGTATTTATATCAATTAATATTTATATTAATGTATATTAATATTAATAATATTATTAATATTAATGTATATTAATATTAATAATATTATTATTTATATGTATTATAATAATATTAATAGTAATAATAATAATATTTATATACATGAATATTAATATGCATTTATATAAATATTAATAATATTGTTGTTTATATTTATTATAATAATAATAGTAATAATAGTTCTTTACAACAAGGGACAATAGACATAGATTGAACATAAAAACAGGGATGGAATACCAAGTTAATGGACAATAAGATTGGAGTAAAACACACTTATAATAACTATATATATATAACTTATAATAATGATGAAGAAAAAGATGAAAAATAAGATGAAATAAATTACATGGAATGCATAACATAAGCTGTAAAATAAAACCTACCAAAAAATAATAAAATAAAGTCAAAGACATAGAAATCAGTAGCCATATTTGCAGCATGCACATGTACATCAATAAACTCTGCGGCTGCACCAAAGGGCTCCATTTTTTAAGACGGAAAGCATTTTGCCTCGAGTGCATTCTCTACAAGTTGGCTCCTCGGTCTCTGAGGCTTTAAATAACCACAACAGAGACATACCAAGTGTGGAGTGTGGACTGTGGACCCCCACACTCCTGCTAATACCAGGATAGGTCTGAATTTCACTGTGTGTGCTGTGCTGTGTACATGTGTGTGACCATTGAAAGGGGATTCAGAATCCTAAATTTCCAATTTCCTCTATTACACAAATAAGCATTTTTCCAGCTACTTCAGGACGTCCTCCCTGGAGTGTAACCTCACTGCGGGTCCTATCTGTGTCATGCACAACCCCAAGTTGCCGCAGAAAGAAAACCACACACCAGACTATTATCTCAAATCTAAAGGCCAACCACTAAACCAAGTAAATAATGCAGGTCGGGAATTATTATTATTTTTAATTAGAAGTTGGCTGTAGAACAACAGAAACGCTGCCGCCTGCAGTCGTAACAACAGTCAGCAAGATATTTACAAAACAGGACGTAAAGCTCAAATTTACAAACCTTGCAGGAGCTTTAACGTTTAATGTGCAGTTTTCTATTTATCGCCATCTATTTGAATTCATCAAATCAGTTTTTATGTTCATCTGGAATCAGAAAAAACTTTATTTGTACTTAGGAAAGTAACTAAGTACATTTACTCAAGTACTGGAATACCTACAATTTGAAGTACTTGAGTATTTTCTTTACATCTCAGAGGGAAACATTATACTTTTATCTGACCACTTGAGTTACTTTACAGATTCAGATTCATATTACAAAATATAAATCCACAAAATAAATCATGTATTATGGATCAGGACTTTATTAAGCCACCCAGCAGTAGGCCTATACATAGTAGAAAAACATGCTCCACCTTTACCGGCTGCAACATTAAGGTGGTGAAAACATTAATGCGTCATTAATTATAAAATGTAAATATTTCCACACTGATATTGATATTGCATCTTCACCTGAATAAAAGATGAGAGTTCTTCTTGCACCTGGGCAGAGAAACAGACCAGACATGTTGTTTCTGTGGGACCATGACATGCAATGGACATTTCTTCTGTACGTTATAATTTGCCATCACTAAACGCTGACTCGTGTGTTCCCTTCAGGTGTGGATAACGGTCAGGACATCCCCAGGGACCTGCTGGTGGCCATCTATGGAAGGATCCAGAAATGGGAGCTGAGGACCAACGATGACCACGTGTCGCAGGTGCAGGCGGTGGAGAGGATGGTGGTCGGCAAGAAGCCTGTAAGATCCTCCGACAAACATCGAAAATAATCTGTACACTAAAGTTAACGTGTTGGTAACTCTCGCTATAAAATATCTCCTCTACCTTCAGAGTTCAAGTTTATCAGATTTTCTCAATTTCGTTAGAAGTTGTGAGGTCACAAAGTATATACACAGTGTAAAAAAACCTGAAACGTTTCATACGATTGCTGTAATGTTATGGAATAGAGAAAAGATATTTTGAAAGCTAGAGGAAAAACTAGATGTTGATATCCACAAAATGAATCCTGCTGATTTATGTGACCCCTGACCTTTCCTCATGCACAACCCAACAGATGAACTTTACATTTTTTTTACACTTTACATCACTAATTAATACACAATCTATGTGATCATGTAGACATGTCATAACAAACCAAAGAAAAACGCCTCGTGGTTGTATTCAGAAATGTTGACCCAAAATCTGCAATTTAGGTTTTTACCTTGTGAAGTTCATATATCTCATAAACACATGTCTATAATAATAATAATCTATTTGAACAATATGCTTTGCAAAATGATGACAATTTCTCGTATCTCTAAATGAAATCCTTTCTTTTTTTTCTCACGACAAACAGTTGCTGATCAATTTCAAGATATTTTCCAATATTTGTACATGTCTACGTACGTGACGTTCAATGCAAAAGACTGTGTTGTATGTCTGACAACACAAAATTCTTTGTATGTTTAAAACAAAATCTTAAAAATACAAAAAAATCTTAAAAACTAACACCGTACAATTATAGCGTCACAAAATGATTCCACCCAAAGTTGACCAATAATAACATTGAAATATCGCCCAGGTGCTGGATGTTGCTGCACAATAATGCCATGTTTTCTCGTGTGTGTGTGTGTTGCAGGTGCTGTCACTGCCTCACCGCAGGTTGGTGTGCTGCTGTCAGCTGTTTGAGGTTCCAGATCCAAACAGAGGTCAGAGGAGCGGCGTCCACCAGAGAGAAGTCTTCCTGTTCAACGACCTACTGATGGTATTTAATACACTCTGTGTGTGTGTGTGTGTGTGTGTGTGTGTGTGTGTGTGTGTGTGTGT
>CALSBV010012179.1:3758768-3790959 GCA_943590825.1 Bovichtus diacanthus | reverse complement strand
GGGGGGGAGGGGGGGGGGGGGGGGGGGGGGCGGGGGGGGGGGGGGGGCGGGTGAGCACTGTGTGTGTGTTGTCTGTGAGTGGGTGCGCAGTAATGGGGCAGCTGTGGAGAGTGGATGTACACTGGTCAGACCGCAGGGATTGAACTGCCGACCCCTGCGGTCAAC
The DNA here is from genome assembly GCA_943590825.1 of Bovichtus diacanthus. Classification (NCBI taxonomy): domain Eukaryota; kingdom Metazoa; phylum Chordata; class Actinopteri; order Perciformes; family Bovichtidae; genus Bovichtus; species Bovichtus diacanthus. Next base: position 3,790,794 of record CALSBV010012179.1, on the reverse strand, counting down.
ATGTCGGCAGTGTCCTCGGGCCAGATACTGAACCCTGTATTGCTCCCTGGTGGTGTGTGTGTGAGTGTGTGTGTGAATGTTTATCACTGCATGTACACATGGTAGCCTCTGCTCATCAATGATCCAGGCTCAGAGTCCACAAATGAAGACACAATGTTCTGACCAAATTGAAACAGTTTGGGTTATTGTACTTGAGAAATTCTGTATTTGTAACTTCTTCAATGATTTGAAGAGGCCCGTTGGGAAAAGTGATGTCACGTATTTCCAGCTCCAATCAGGAAGCAACACATCTGATAAAAGTTGTTGCAGACCATCCTCTCCAAAAATAACGTCCGTATAGGTCGTCCGTGCAAGCGGCTTGTTCAGACCCATTTTAGGTTTATTGTGACTTCTGGTGATTATGATGGCAGCAGTCAGATGACGAGGAGACGACTATGGATGGATGTCATGACATTATTGCTTTAAATTGGTTGATACTAGCTTAGGTCAGCACTCGTTAGATTTTGTTTTACTGGAAGAAAAGAGGATTGGATTTTGATATAGAAATACAAATACATTTTTTTTTTTTCGTATTTTCTTTGGCATATATTGTTAAATAGATCGGGTAAGTGATCTAAAAGGGTTGAAAAGCCCTCGTTCCTTCATTCAGAGAGACGAACATCAAAATCTGATGTTTAACATTCATGTTTCAGATCGCTGAAATTACATTTTTTGATGTAAAAAAAAAAAAGTCGCTACACGTCATCTCATCTATTTTCGACCAACAATAACAAGCGAGTCTTTTCAGCTCCGATGTTCTGCCCTTCACAGCGAGGACACGGGCTTGTGGGTCAGAGATCACAGTGCGTGTGTGTGTGTGTGTGTGTGTGTGTGTGTGTGTGTGTGTGTGTCTCACGCAGACTACCCTCACGGCATCAGACTGACGTCGGCGAACCCCGGAGGAGAGAGGAAAGTGCTGATAGTCTTCACGGCTCCGAGCCAGCAGGACCGAGCGCGCTTCACCTCCGACCTCCGCGAGAGCATCGCAGAGGTCCAGGACATGGAGAAGTACCGGGTGGAGTGTAAGTGGTGCTGATGCCGTAGTGATGATGCAGCAGTAGTAGTTTTGATAGCAGTACCCGTGTCTTAGCAGAAGTATAGTAGCCTTGATGGAAAGTAACTAAGTACATAAACTCAAGTGCTGTACTTAAGTACAATTTTGAGGATCTTGTACTTTCCTTGAGTATTTCCTTTTTATTTCGACTCCACTAAATCTCAGAGGCAAAAATGTCACAGATTCAGATTATTAATTCAAAATGTGATGAGTTATCATTATAGGTTGAGCTTCGCAGCAACATATAACATGACACCAGCTACGACATTAACGTGATGAACACATTAATGCATCACTTATAATCCAGTAGTGTAATATATATGATTCTGAAATGAGCCTTTCTGCATGATGAGTACTTTTACTTCATGCGTTTTCTTTGCTACTCGAGTAAGAACTTTCACTTTTTACACGGTACCATTGCTACTTTTATTTAAGTAAAATATCTGCTAAAATACCTCCGTCCACCACTGCACACTAGTAGTTATAGAACATCGGGAGCAGCAGCAGGAGTCGTACTAGCACCAGTACTAAGTCTTAGCAGTAGCACACTAATTCACTTTGGGGGGTAAAAACACGCAGTACCAGCAACAGCACACGCAGTAGTTGTAGTAGTGCTGATAGTGTTTGAAGAAGAGCTTTTACTTCACTTTTATTTGGTTCATTCTCCCTCCTCTCTCTTCTCCTTCCAGCCGAGCTCGAGAAGCAGAAAGGTGTGATGCGTCCAGGTGTGTTGACGGGGGGAGGGCCGGGCGGCGGGGGCACGCCGGGGGGCGGGGCCAACATTGGCGGCGTGAAGGGCGAGGTGTTGAACGGCACTCTGGGTAGGCCGAGCCTCGATGACACGTACGCCTCGGTGGACGGACTCAAACGCACGGCACTCAGCTCCTCACTGAGAGACCTCTCAGAAACAGGTGAGCAGTACAACAATTATAATATTAACTTTATTTGTATAGCACCTTTCAAAAACAGAGTTAAAAGTGCTTTACAATAAAAACATTATTATTTTTTTTATTTTTTTTAACCAGGAGAATCCCATTGAGATGAAGAATCTCTTTTACAAGGGAGACCTGGCCTAGAAACAAATACAAACACACAGTTACACACAGAAAGCATATAAAAGGAGACAAATATTAAAAGTAATCAAAAATCAAGCACAGGGAAAAGAGTCAGTTTCATAACCAGGTGAAAACATTGGCATCTTAAGGAATCTGCCTTTTTAATTCTTTCATTCAAAAGCGTCCAACAAGATCAATCCCTTGTATCAAAAGTACACTTATTCATTATCAATTCATTCATGATACAAACAAAGATACACAAATAAGAAAAAGCCATAAGATAAAAGTGAGTATGAGGAAGAGATAGTACACATTTACACTCTGTTTTTCTTCCCCTGTAAAATTACAGCATACATGTTTTTTTGTGAGACGTGACAGATTCTGCAAATGGGATATTTTACTGTTTCTGTTTACTGCTGCAGTTTTTTATGACTCACTGACTCAGAGCAAACCTACATCTGTGGTCTTATGCAACTGATGAAAATGTGATGAAATCTAAAATGGTAATATAATACAGTAAGATGGAAGTCTAATGTAGAGCTGTGAGGCTCTGTCTCCCCCTACTGGACATAGTGTGTTACTGCTGATTCTTTGGCCAATTCTGGATCTTTTTTCTAAGAATAGGAAATTTAAACCCTGTAAATCACAAGTAAAAGTCCTGAATTCAAAATCCTACGTCAGTGAAAGTACAGAAGTTGTAGTATTAAATACACTTAAGGTATCAAAAGTACACATATTCGTTATGCAGCAGAAAAAGCCCCTGTCAGTTGAAATATTATAGAAAATATTACTGATCCACATGTTTGCAGCATTTTATGTTTTGGCAGGTTGAAGTGGAGCTTTTCTCTCTCTTTCTCTCTCTCTCTCTCTCTCTCTCTCTCTCTATATATATATATATATATATACAATTATTATTATTATTTATTATTGTTATTATTATTATTTATTTATTTATTTTTATCTCAATTTGCAAAGTTACTAGTAACTAAAGTTATCAATAAAAAAAAAAGTGTAATATTTCCAGTACACGTTAAGAGTAAAGTAGTATACAATGGAAATAAACCAGTAAAAACAATGTTTTAAGTACTTGAGCAAATTATTATATTAATAACAACAATTATATTTGTGTGGCACTTTTTTAAGATGTACTTAGTTACAGCAAGGGATAAATCAACATTTTAGGGAAAATACATCTCATGTCTGTGCGATAAGAACAGAGCTCAAGTCATGATGTCGTTAGCCTAGCTTAGCATAAAGACTGGAAGCAGCTAGCCTGGCTCATAAATACACCCACCAGCACCTCTGAAACTCACAGATTAACATGTAGCATCTTGTGATTCAGACAGAATTAACAATAAAGTCAGATCAATAATTAGTAACAGCCAATACACTTTAAAATCCACTTTAAAAGTGTGAGTGACCATCTAGGAGACCTATCTGCCTAATCTGTACACAAACATTTACCCTTTTATGTGTTGAAACTATTCCTTTTAACCCTGCCTCATTCTGATTGGGTAACAGGGAAGCGAGGTCGTAGGAACAGTGTTGGGTCATTGGACAGTACCATTGAAGTAAGTTTGTCGGGGGCGGGACTGAAAGCATGCACAATGTGACCTCCCAGCATGCCGCAGCAGCAGATCACGCACACGTTTGACTGCATATTTGTCTGTTTCAAAAAATCTTCATCTAGATGTTCTGTTGCGTTTCATCTTCGTCTTAAAGGAATACAACCCGAAATAATATTTTGGGTATCAATTACTCACCCGTGCGTGCGAGAAAAAAACAACGTTTTCTTCACAAATTCAGGGTAACACATGGTGACCCATGTTTGTCCCGTAATCACGGAAGAAATCACATATACTGTTCAATGCAAACATGATATTTTAAGATACATTTTTATTCGTCTTTCAAGCGGCCGTTGAAAACAGTGCGCTTCAGTTCATGTACGGTGAAAATCAACTTGCAAAGTCTTGGTAATCACTTGCAGGGACTCTTCCTTTTTGATTTTTTTTGATTTTTGTGACATTTGACCTCCAAAAAGCATTACATAAATGAGCAACATGAAAGTTTGAAGAATATGAAATTGCTCATGTTTGCTTTAAAAAGATGAAAGCTGCTCTGTGAGGCTGTGAACACTACACCTGACGCAACCCTTCATTCAACCCTTCATGTGATGACAACATTGCTCAGGCAACAAAAACAAGGGCAGCACATTATTTTCTGAAAGGCGTAGTAAAACAAACTTAAACCTCTGGAAACTAATCTAAAAACGTTATAAATATTGTAAACTAATTAGTAGTCTGATTTTATTTGTTTATTCTCCTCTCAGGGTTCCATTATTAGCAGCCCTCGGCCTCACCAGCAGCGCCCCCTGCATGCTGGAGGTCTATCCTACAGCCCCATGATGGTCCCTTCATCTCCAGCAGCCTACCGGCCGCACCGCCCTACTCAGGGCCCCGGTACAGGGGTGGGGGGTGGGCCGGGGCTCTGTCACAACCAGGGGGGGATTACCACCTCCCCACTCGTGAGCGGGGGAGGGGCTGGGGGCGGAGGAGGGATGGCGGGTGGGGGAGGCCCGACTGGCGGCGGCCTGCTGGGGAACTTCTTCGGCAGCCGCAGAGGCAAGGTTCCTGGTCCCCTGACGATGACGTCGCCACCTCCACAGGGTCCTCCGAGTCCCCTGATGATATCATCACCCCCACACTACCCCGCCCCCGCACCTCCCATCACCCACCCATCCTCCCCTTCCCCATGCCTCTCCCCATCGTCCAACCTCGTTCAGTCGGACTCGGGAGGAGTTGGCGGGGGAGGAGGTTTGGGAGGGGGGCCGTCCAAGCTCCAGGCCTTGCACGCTCAGTATTGCCACGGCAGCAGTGGAGGAGGAGGAGTCAGTGTTACTGGGCACCAGCAGCAGCAACAGACGCCGCCCCCGCCCTACCACCACCATCACCGCTACCACATGCAGAGCGTCCCGCAGCACCACGCCCTCACGCACAGGTTCTCTGCACCCCGGCGGCAAGGCCCATCCAGCTGTGTTCCCTCTCATACCCAGCAGCATCAGAAGTTGCAACATGGCGTCGGTCAGCACCCGCGCTACAACCTGGGCTTCATCACACCCCCGCCGCTGTCCCCGCACTCCCCCATCACCCCTACTACCCCGCACGGACTCTACCACTCCCACCCCGCGGCGGGGAGGACAGGTGGAGGCGGCAAGCTCCCGCTGACCATCTCGCACTCGCAGCCTCACCCCCACGCTCACACACACTCTCACAACCACGGCGTGCACACACACTCCCCGCTAAGCCCCTCCCCCTCCGCCTCCCCCTCCACCCACTTCATCTTCTCCACCCCACCTCCCCAGACGCCCTCGGCGCGCCTCGTCAGTCAGACGCCTCCACAGCCCTACGGGTCTCAATATCAGCAAATATCCTCCATCCCACCTCCCCCTCCGCACTCCCCGTTACCTCCCCCACCAAACACCCCGCTCTCCCTGCACCCAGGGCCGGGGGGAGGGCAAGGGGGCGGACCCAAATCGAAACCCGTCAGCCGGATCAGCACGGTCGTGTGAGGAGGCAGAAGCCGAGGGCGGTGGTCCGCCACCCCGCAGTGAGCCACCGGGGGGCGGTAGTGAGAGGGGGCAGGAGGGGGAGGAGGAGGAGAGGAGGAGGAGGAGGAGGGCAAGTGCAGACGTATCAAAACGGCCGCCTAGTGACGAAGAGAGCACTGAGAGCGGGGAAGAGGAAATTACTCAGCCTGTGTTATTTTCACATCCACTTCCCTCACAGGTAGAGCGACTCTCACACGTTTGTTGGGCAACTTGCACCCTGTAGGGGCTCCTGGGAAACCTTTCCATGGAAACAGTAATTGTTTTCAGTCACATGAAGCTGAAGACAAACACACCGTTAGTACTGCCGTCTCGGTGACAATCTCCTCCATCCTCCCGTCGTAGTGCCCTTCAGAGGTGGCCTGGCTCTCAAGGGGACGTGTGTGTCCTTCTTCCCCCGACAGAGGAAGTGTTTGTGTCATATTGTGAGTAGGAATTTGTGAGTTGCTGTAGTGGACAAATGGTTCAGGGACCAGACGTGAAGGGAACAGTGCCTGTGGATTTAACTCAAGGGTTAGCGCTCGATGCTAACTCTACGTATTGGTTGACGGGACAGTTCAGGGTTTTAGGAATCCTGAGAACGCGACGAGTCCTTTTATTATATTCCAAAAATCACACTAGTCTTGCACCGCTTCGTTTTTCGCACAAAAAGCACTTGTACCATTGTTTTGGTTGTTGACATATTGCAAGCCATGAGGTGTTACTGAGAGGCAGAAGTGGTTAGCATTAATATGGTGCAGTTTCTGTGTCTTAGACAGGCATGCATGACCTGTGCAATAGCTAATGAGTGTTAGTGTGTCTATGGTTAAAATCCTATATGCAGGGGGAGGGAATTGTTGTAAATTAAAGCCCCAATCCAGCATTTATTTGACCATAAAAAGTGCATTAGTGAAGGTTACTGAAGACTTTACTTTCTACTATAAACCTTTTTTAAAACTTCAAATAAGCCATCATAACAAAAACTACAGGTGTCTTTTTACCTTTGTGTTTTGCAAAAATGACTAAAAGCCTTTAGTGTTTGTGGATAACAGGGTTTCAGCAGGGGGCGCTACATCGTTCTTTTGGATTGGACTTTTAAATGGGAATGGTTGACATTTGACCATTTTTTTCCAATCATTTATTCTTTTAAAAGGGGATTTATTTGGTAATTTGTACTAAACCAATCAATTCTCCCCTGCAGGTATCTCAGTATATTTGAAAATATAAGCCTGAATTTGTCAAAAAAAAAAAAAAAGATAATATATGTCAACTGTATTTCATGCTCCATATTGTATGTGACCCTCTTTGTTGCTGGGGATGGAGATTACGCTGAAAGGTGCCAAACGGGGTGCATTTTGGGAAGCTGAGTCTTTTGTTTCCCTGGCTTGCCTGCCTTTGATGAAGCCGGGGAGCTACAGTACTTCTCTACATTTCTCACTGGAAATGATCAATTAACTGGGTGGGAAATTAAAATGCAAAAGATTATATTCAATTTTGAAAATCTAAATTGTGCCTTGTCCAAAAATAAATTCAATTTACTATTTTATAAGGGTGGTAAGCAAACAGTTGAACCATTTGTATAACACCCTCGATTCAGATCACATTATTGGTAAAAAGAATGTATTAAAAAAAGTAAAAGGGAGAAACCTTACAAATAGCAACAGATATGCAGTAGATGTTATCATTGGTATCAGATAATACACACGCACATAATTTATAGGTACCAAAAATAACCAAAATGTGCAGAAAGAGAACATTGTCTATTGGGGCCAAGACTGGTTGTTGATCGCTAGTAATTTCAGCTAAACAATCAATTATTCAATCATTCTTATCTTCCAATAAAGTTAAATCAGTATCAGGACAATGAGCTTATAAAAACTAAATATGAGCACAAGTTGTCCCAAGAGCAGAAGATAAGTTGTCATTTTGACCAATGCGCTAAAACTTTTAGCAGGAACCACAATACTCTTGGCATTTTAAGCTTTTGGAAACACACACAAATGTATACGTGTATGTTTGCAAAAGCACGGCCAGCAACAGACAGACAGACGTGTTAAAAATAAAAATGTATTTCCCACCCAGTCCAAACTGTGTTGTTTTCTCTAGATGGGATGTGAAAACATGTCTGGTGACTTTGAGGGTGAACAAAGTTTAGATCCCACTTTCACTACTTGTGTTGCAAAAAGGAGAATAAGGTGCCTTCAGAGGGAAGGATGGTACAATATGACGATCATAAGAAATAATGTTGTGACCCCCCCTGGTTGTGACATAATGAAAGACTGCTTTGGAATATAAAGACAATTCAGAATCTAATACAGTAATATATATTGATTGATTGTATCCATTCAGAATAATAAATATCAAGCCATTTACTGCATTTTTTAAAAATCCGGCTGAAGGACTGAGGCCTTCATCTCCCTCGTCATCCAACAAAGGAAACTGGACCTAATTTCATGGTGAAGGACTAACATCTCACAGGACTGGAGGGCAGAACATGTTTCACCGTCACGCAGCACTAAGTGAAATATTCTTGAACAAACTCATTTTTACACATTATTTTTGCACTTTGTGTTACCATGCCAGTGTTAAAGTGTATTTTCTCGCTCTCTCCATTTGATCGAGATTGCCGGATGTCAGGGCAGGAAGCCCGTGATGGCTGATAGAAAGTTCTTTGACCATTTGAACAATTTTACCAGCCATTTGTACTTTTTGACTAGAACTAAACCACTCAGTGCTCGTTGCTTTCCTGTCAAAGTGGCAGGTTTTGTCAGCCTCATAAAAATATTTACCAGCGTTTCACTGGTGGATGATGAGAAATTCCTCTGATGTTCTGAATGCAAACATTAATTACATGAATTTTAGTTTCCCTGTGATTACGTGAATGCGCCAACTGTAGATATAACTGTACAGTGTGTTCTATTTTCAATGGGGCCAACAGCATCAATCTGTAACTGAGGTTCAGAATTGCTTGAATTAACAAAATGTATGCTCTAAAAACCAAACGCTCATCCGGGTTCTTCAGGCTATTTGAGCCACTTCGTGTTCCTCACTTGAAAAACAAAACACTAAAAATACCTTAAATGTTTTTGTTTTTTTTGTAGAAGCTTTTTGTTTTTGAGGTTTGTGGAAATACCGTCATGGATTATAAGCGATTGACGGAGTTCCTCAGGGAACCGTTTTGGGTCCCCAATTGTTTTCAATCTGAAGAACCCTTTTGACTTTTTAGAGTGTGCTACTGATATTATTATCAATATTGTTGTGTGACAAGCTTCTACTAACATAACGTACTCCTTGGGCTGTTTTGTATTTTTAGCATTTTTTATTTTGTTATGTGCTTACAAGTGTGAGATGATTTCTTTTTTTTTCTGATTTGGGCATCTTATGAAAGTACTAAAACCTTTTTAATTTTTAATATGTTTACAACAAAACCAAGAGTTTTCTGTGACTAACAACTAATATGTTCTAATAATTTTAATACAGACGTGATAATTACTTTCAATCACCCCCGCATGGTTTTGAGAACACACACCTCTGAATCATCGCAAAGCCTCTCACCAACCTTTTAATGGAAACAAGCAACACTTCTGCTACCAAACAACCTTTAAAAACCATACATAACAATATATGCTGAGCTGCTAGTAACTGTGCACGGTTGGGTCCCCATCATGTATCTGCGACCACCTACAGAAACACTTACAGTAACAACGTGTCTAATACAGAATAAAACACCTAACTAAACACACTTGAATCAACAAAACAAAGTTCTCGAGGAGCACTGGATCAAACCTACCTCGTACGGGATTACACAACATTTCACCCTGATCCACTGCGTGACCGAGCTGAAGCTCATCCTCACTATAGTTCCCAGTGTAAAGGTCCATACCCATGCTTTTGCATGTTGTAGCCTATCAACTACAAATTGTACACACTTAACATTACTGCCAACCATTTTCCTTCAATTGTGGTTTCAGTGTCGATCTCTATTAAAGAAAATAAAAAGCAGAGACTTGACTCTTGCTGCAGATGGATAATTGCTGTCAACATTAACAGAGTAAAAACTCCAACGGTGTTGGAACTGTATTGCTTTTGCTGGGTTTGTGCACAAGTGTACGCAAGTGTGCCATATTCAGCCATGATCCTGGCCTCCTGGAGAGTCTTTATGACTTTGTTAACGATTTACGTTGTGTGCTTGGACCCTAAAATATCCAGGAATGTTTTTAAAAAACTTTGACACTTGAAATTTGACAGTTGGTTGCAGAACAACACCCACTCTTTCTTTTTGCAATGCCAACGTTTGCTCGTTTTGTTAATTGTCGGGTTGATTTGCTGACAACCAAGCTCATGAGTGCAATACTTGCAGCAACCACCCATCAAATCTTAAATTTAGTGGTTAAAGGCAAATATCCCTGTGATGGATTAGCTATCTGCTGCTGGATGCAAGTCTCTGCAAGTAGATTTTCTTTGAAATAACCTAAAATCAATGACTGAAAGGTAGGAATTCAATCAAAAATTAATTGCATGGTATGCAGAAGTAATGTACAGTATATGCAGTTTCAGAACATACAAAAGCACAGGTATCGTCCTTTAAATGCACCATTTAAATATGTTGAATTTTCCTGCCCGGGCCTGCTCTCCACTATCGGTTTGCATGTGGTATTTATTACAGTATCTGCACTGAATGAAACTGTATTATAAACATGAATGTACATAACCATCGTTATATGAAAAATAACAATGCGAGTACTCACTTTGCTCCGCAGAGGGCAGTTTGTGTCTGGCTGGGTTTACACCAGGAATGGAAGATCTGGTTTTTAAAGCCAAAAGAAACGGATCTGACTGCTGCAGGCAAAACAGGGAACATTTAAAAAAAAAAAAAAAAAAAGAAAAAGAAAAAAAAAATGAAAGCACATTAGATCTGGTTGAAATAAAGTAAAAAATGTTGGATCTTCTGTTCCTGTGTAAAGGAAAGCCTGTGTTGTGTGTATCTATACAAGGGTGATGGACCTGGGTCTAAGTTGTACGTAACAATACAATGGACCGCTTTGTGGAGAAAAAAATATTTCTTGTTTATAATGTAGAGCAAAGAGAGACTGGAATAGTCCTTGTAAAATTGTACGAGTACAGTGTCAAATATGTGTCAACAGAGACAACATTATTTTAAAAATGATGTATGGAAAATTTAAGCTGTGTATATAATTATATATTACTTGTACTTTGTTTTTGAAATTGCAGAGATATGGAAAAAAATTGGAAATATTTATTGCTCTAAAGATATAAAAAATCTGTTCATGTTGATGGAAAGACGTGTCCTGTTTTGTTTGGCTTATTGTACACACACACACACACACACACACACACACACTGCTCTATCTTAACATTACAGTGGGGACAATGAGCGTGATGTTTAATGTTTCAGAAACAACATTGTGAAATAAATGTACCCACAATTACAAGATTAAAGAAACACTTTATTACTTCAGGAAATCCAAATAGTTGCTTTCTTTTTCTGAGAGTGAGATGTTCGATGGATATCAATCTCATATCTGCGAGTTGAGAACAGATTTGGAGTCAGGGTGTGGTTAACTTAGCTTAGCATAAAGACTGGAAGCAGGGGGAAACAGGTGGCCTGGATGAAATGATACTGTTGTGACATATTCATAGCATCTGCAACTTGAAACATCTCTATAAGTTAATCAGACTCACTAAACAGCAGGTGTAACTCCCATTATGTGGGACATCCGGGATTTTCATGCAGAAAGGTAGTTGTGTGCACATCCCGTTTTGTATTTAGGTATCAGATTCAGTGGAGAGAAAATGGAAAATATTTTTAATGGTATCAAAACTTATGCAGGAAAATGCGGCATTTTGATCCCAGTAGATCTTCTTGAGGACAAGGTGCGCTTTAAATAAGCAGAAAATGACTTATAATTAGCTGATTAAACAAAAACAAAAAAATCCAGCAATTCATCATATTCATTTATGGGTTTTATTTGCACACATAAAAGACATAATGTAAAACCCAGATAATGAAAAAAGAAGAAATGTCAGGAGAGGTAAAGAAGCCACAATAAAAAATGTTGAAAAACAAACAATAACAAAAAAAGAAGAAAAAAAGAAAACTAAGCTTACGTAATTTAGAAAAAAAACAATATAATGAAAGAAAGAAGCACACACACTGAGCAGAAAGCTAACCAATCACTAGACAACATCCAATAAAAAAACAAAGAAATACATAAAAAACAATATGGGGAAAAGAAGTAGGACAGAAAATAGGCCTATATATTATTACCGTAAATGTGATGACAATTTCCTTTCCTTTTTTTAAGGATGACAAGCTCTTCATAATATCTTCCATGTCTGTTTAAAAAAAAATATATAAATTGTTGCAAATATTATGCCACAAAAGCACAATTTTCAATAGATCCCACTGAACAGAAACAACGACAAGGGCAGGAAAAATCTGCTCACATCCTGGATTTTCAAATGTACTGCATGCCTTTTACCTTTCCGCTGGGAGACATGCAGAATAAAGGATTGACCTTTTTTGAGTATTTTTGTGTGTAGTACTTTTAATTAAGTACAGGATTTAAATACTTCTTCCACCACTGACATGATAATATGTTTTTTTGTACTTTTTACACCACCACTCGTTGCACTTTTTATTTATTTCGTTTTAAACGTCTTGCTTTCTTAATCCTTATTTTTTGACGATAAAGCACCTGGGCTGCATTTATTTGCATACAAAGCTTTACAAAAAGTAAGTTTTATTTTGTTAGATTCACGTGTGTTCAGCGTTTCCGCTAGAACCGGAAGTGCTTCGTCGTGTTTTAAAACTGCGGAACGTGTTTGTCGCGTTGCTCATTCACAAAGTTCATAAATGTGGTAAGTTAACGTTAATGTCAAACTTATAATTCAGAATATTCTCAAGTCCCTCAGTCCGTCAAAGTCTAAAAAAACAAACTGGACTGTCATTGAATCAAACGGTTTGTAGAGAAAGTAATTCGAAGGGGAAATAGTAACTAGGTTAGCTAGCCCTGTTAGCCGGCTAGCGTCTTTAGCTAACTTCTTAATTCGAAGAAGCTAATGCTAACGCTAGCTGGTTGTTTGTAAATGAAGATTGGTCAGGTGTCAGTAGTGGGTCAGCCGAGCTACTTTTCATTCTGGATAAAGTTACGATGGGAGCTTAACTCGTGTCCGGTTGTTTTGGTTAGCTGTTAGCTGCTCGTCGTGCCCTCTGCTGCCTTTAACAGGTTGGCTAATGTGTCACCAGATCTTCCACTAAAGGAGCAACACCTCGGTGTCAGCACCGTTAAAGCCCTGCATTCAAACCCCTACTTCAGTAAAAGCACACACGTGCTCTGTTCAGGTGACATTAATTACATAGCTAATAGTGTTTTGAGAAGAAATAAGTTGGCATGTTGCTATGATGGTTGTATCTTACAATAGTTTATTCTGTAGACCTTGTATGTTAAATATGTTAGGATGAAGGGTACAAAAGTATTAGCATCACTATATACTGAAATGGTCAGAAATGGCTTATTTCAGAACAATATGCATTATATTATTGGATTATAATTATTGATGCATTAATGTGTTCCCATCATCACTTTCATGCTGCAGCTGCTAAAGGTGGAGCTCATTTGAACGAAACCACTTTACATATTGCTAGGTATTTTAAGATTAATCTATAAACTTCATCTATAATAATACATCATTTATATTTTTGTTTTAACACCACTTAGTTATCAGGATGTAGATCTACATAAATGCGTAATGGCGTGCAGTTATTAACTGTAACCTGTCTTTCAGGCAAGTATGTTTATTTGCAGAGTTGGTAGAAGTACAATATATCTTGTATGTAGTTCTGGTTTGAGGTTTTGCTGCAGTATTTTCATTTTGCGAGACTAAACACTTTACTGCATTTCAGAGGGAAATATTGCAGTTTTTACTTCTATTCACACCACTTTTTTTTTTTCAGAACAAGGCTTAACATTCAAAACATGTGATTAAGGTTGTCACATATTCGCTCTGTAAAGAGTTTAGTTTACAATGGTACGTGGAACAGATGGACCAACACACAACTACAACACCATCTTACGGCTGTTACATGATTAAATCTGTAAAATAAAAAACTTTAATTGCAGAGTTTGTATTTCATTAGAGTATTTTTTACATTATGACATTACGTGTGTTGTCATCCACCTGTTTTCATTCACATTTTCAAAACCTGACTGGAAATGCAAGGAATTTTGAAAAACTCAAACTATCTGTTTTTTTGATTTCACTGCTTTTACTGAAGGATGAGGATTGTTTTTCTACTACTTCATGTATATTAATGTATGAGCTCTAATGTTCCTTTAATGACCAATAAACTTGGTTTGTTGTTGTGTATAAGTATTTTTGCTACGAAGACCTCAGCGGGTCACTCTGCCTTTTTTAAAGAGCTGTGATTTATAAAAAATAATTGTAATCAGTGTGGTTTCACATGATGGTCTAAAAAGCTGTGTCAAAAGATTATCATAATAACCCTTAAATCTGAAAATGACAAAGTATTTTTCTTCTTTCAGAGCGTCTCCCTGTTTTTCTTCGGTTGGCTGGTTGAACAGAGAGCGATGGCCGGTCCTGAGCTCCTGCTGGACTCCAGCATTCGGATGTGGGTGGTCCTGCCCATCGTCTTCATCACCTTCTTCGTGGGGATCATCCGTCACTATGTCACCCAGCTGCTCCACAGCGACAAGAAGGTCGACCTGGAGCAGGTTTCTGACAGGTGAGACAATGTTTAGTCTGCTCGGCAGCAGCAAACCAGTGACTCAGTTTTAACACGTTCGCTTCATAATGTTTGTTGTGATGCTGCAGAATATGCTCGCTGACTAATCTGAGGTTATGTCTGTTTCTGTTCAGCCAGGTGCTCCTGCGCAGCCGCGTCCTCAGAGAGAATGGAAAGTACATTCCCCGACAGGTAAGCGCACTCATTGGGAATCAAGGTTTGGCAATACAGTAAACAAATAAAATAATTCTGTGTTCAGACGTTTGTATGTGAAGTTTTTTTATCTCTCTAGTTATATCAGGAAGTAAGAAAAGAAAAGACATTAATCTCAAAAGAGAGAACAAAGATGCTTTGTACCAGATTTATCTTCTGGCTAATTCGGTCTGTAGCTCAAAACCTTTCATCTCCACTACAAATGGACCAACATCTTATTCTTGTCCTGCAGCCGGGATAGACTTGTGATTTATTTTAATTAATTTGATGTATATTGGTATTATAATAATCGGCTTTTATAAGGTTACATTTATTACTTTCCATGTTGTCCAGGTCTGTAGTAATGTTTTGTGTCTTCATTGTGTTGTTTGTAATTTACACATGAATAATGTAAAACTGAAAGATTCTCTTTAAAGTTGGTAAAATTGCAAATCTGTGAGTGGCTGAAAATCTGCATCGTAGAGGTTTAAATGAAACCGTAAAGGACTTGGTGGACGTGTGACTGTATAAAGTGAAAATCTTTGAGCTGTTGTGTGTAAACATGTTTTCACTGTTTTAGTCTTTCGCCATGAGGAAACATTACTTCAACGACGCAGAGACCGGATTCTTCAAGAAGGTCAAGAGGAAGGTCGTCCCCAAGAACCCCATGACAGGTGTGTGTCATGAAACCTCCACGTCTTACACATTTTGTTTTGCCTGAGGAAAAGTAGTAAAACAGGCTTTTTAAATACGATGTTAAGATTGATTTTATTTACATAAACATGGTCCTGGTTTAGGTGCTATTGATGTCGAGAGCTATTTATCCTGATGTGTTATTATTTGTTTTAGCTCTCTCAAAGATTATACACTAACGTAGAACTATCTATCGTACTAGACTGGTTTTGAATTATGGCGTTTGTCGTGAGTTGAGGCTTAGGGTGTGAAAAAATGTTTTCATCAAAGTATTGTAAATACATTATGTGGACTGGAATAGTACCTACAGAAATGTTATTGTTTCTGTAGCTCATGGGGATAAACAAACATTGAAGTGTGCGTGTGTGTGTTTGTTTGTTGCAGACACCAGCATGTTGACAGACATGATGAAGGGGAACCTGACCAACGTCCTGCCCATGATTGTGATTGGTGGATGGATCAACTGGGCGTTCTCTGGATTCGTCATAAGTGAGTTTTTCATGTCATTAGAACATTAACAGCATTATATTCTGGTTTGTTTTTCACCATTAGGGGGGAAAAAAAACGGTTGGATGATATTCTCAAAAAAAAAAAAGTCAGATCGTTTAAAAGGTTTTGATCATGAAGGAAACGCAGCTCTGAATCACTATGAAGCTGCTGTGATGAAAAGGTTTCACCAACAAGTCTTTCTGCTCTCGTGGTTACTTAGTTCAGTTTTACTTTACTTTATATATTAGCCACACCGGTCATATAAAACTTCCCTGTTTGTGGGTCGTAGGCTCTAACAGAGTCGTATGGACAGATAGGAAGAGACGTGTGTTTGTGGGCAAAAACTTTGTTTTCATTCCAAAACAATGTGGCTGAGGTCTGACTCATTCAAGGGAAACTTTTTCAGTTTTTAACCGTCACTGCAACGCAGGCAGAACATTTTACCGCTGGTCGTTTCACAGCGCTGCAATGACGCAGCTTGCTAAGAATCTGCCCTTTCATCTCTCCCCTGTCCCGCCCACTTTTAAGAGTTTTTTTTACTGAGTGATTTGAGTTAAATTCCTCTTTATAATTGTACACTGCTAAAATATTAATTATTTATTGTCCTTACAGAAGCTAAAGATGCTCTAACCTTTACTAAACTGTTTATTTGTGGATGATTGTTTATGATGTCTTTGTTGTCGCCTCCCAGCCAAGGTGCCGTTCCCTCTGACTCTGAGGTTCAAGCCGATGTTGCAGCGAGGGATCGACCTGCTGTCACTGGACGCCTCCTGGTAAAAAAAAAAAAAAAAAACACAGCAGCGCCTCACCAGACCCTGAACACAACACAGACATGTTAGTTTAGACCATTTTCATTTACTCAAAATAGTAACTCCACATAAAGCAGTGCATCTACATTGTTCCATTTATATTATGACATTTTTTTTTTTACCTTGACAAAAAAAGTGACCCAAAATGTGAAATAATAAAAGATCAAATATTTATATTATATACTATTATGTAATATACAAAATATATAAGAATCATAACTGACTTTACACCATTTGTCTTGATAAATAAAGACTTTGTGATTAAATAAAAATGCCTGCCAATAAACTGATCATTTCATAATAATTAGAGTTTTCACATTTTCATACTTGTATATTTTGCCTGTATTTATTTCCTAATGTCCTGTTTGCTTAATGTTGCACGCTGTGGTTCTCCTCAATGTGCAGGGTGAGTTCTGCGTCCTGGTACTTCCTGAATGTGTTTGGACTGAGGAGCATGTACAGCCTCATACTGGGACAAGACAACGGTAAGTCTCTTCTCAATGTGTGTCCCACTCACTGTTTTTTGCATTATAGGTGATATTTTACACACAAGACCAAACTAGTGGAAGCTTTCATGAACTGTTTGTGCAAATGTATTTTATCTTAATTTGAGTGAATGAAGAAATAAAGAATTTATGTTGGATTCATCACCGTTTTCCTTTTTCCAAAATGTAAAATAGTAAAGTAATATTCATCATTCCTAAACTGATACGCAGAGAAACGATAAAACATGAATGAATGAGACGCGTTGTTTGTACGGGAACGTTGAGTCTCATTCGTTCGAACACATTTCATTTACCATCATAGAATATCACTTTTTTTGTGTAAAATTGTACATAAATAATAAAGTTTTGTGCTCTTGAAACTATAAATGGTGACATTTGACAGCCAGTTAAACGCAGCTGGTGTTCAAGTTCATGGGTTGAAGTTGTTGCTAACTCTTCAGCTGCCGACCAGTCACGCGTCATGCAGGACCAGATGACGGGTGCTGCCATGGCGATGCCCCCAGACCCCAACAAGGCTTTTAAGGTTAGATGTTAACAAAGTCCAAAAAATATACAATCAATGGTTGAACATTGTTAATTATTATTTCTAATCGCAGATTGCATTTGAGCTGTATACATTGTATTTATAGAAGTTACACTGCAAAGTTAAGAGATGAAGGTTTTTTTTTTTTTCACGTTTACATGAGACATGGCCGTTTTTATAAATGAAGATTAATTCTACAAATAGTATAATACTAATAATATTAAAAGAAACATTTAAAAACCCAAACAGAAATAGACATGCGGGGGGGGAAAAAAAGCTGCGCTGCATTGAAATGATGACATGGCATTCGAAGGTCAAACGTTATGAATGAGACTTGGAACTTTTCGGTGCAGCCTTGATCTCGAGGTAACGCTAAATGGAAATGGAACTGGACTTGTGTTGAATTCTTTGTGTGTTTGCTTGTGTCAGAGTGAGTGGGAGGCGCTGGAGATCGTGGAACACAAGTGGGCACTGGAGAACGTGGAGGACGAGCTGATGTGCAGAGACCTGAACTTCGGAACCCTGTTCACCCAGGACATCAAGTCCACCATGTTTTAGAGCGACCAGCACACACGAGCCCGGGAACATCTGTGAAAGGTTCTAGAACTCTGTCTTCTCTCCTTAACGTTCTAGAGCACTGTGATCTTTCTAAACCGTTCCGGATCACAGGATACACAAATTCTAGAGTTGGATAAATGAAGCTGATCACGGTGTTCGTCTTCTTTAGTTAGGCACTTTATTCACTTTCTGCCTTTTTATACGAGCCTCCAAATTGTAGTGTATGATTTGAAAAAGTTCTGCACTATGTAGTGCCTTCAGATATATAATTAAATAATGGCTTATTTTTCATTTAGGATTGTCAAGATATAAAAACGTTTATTTAACCTTCTGACAGTTTTTAAAAAAGCAACTCGTTCTTGAATAGACCCTGACTAGCATTTTCAGGAGCTTTCCAACCAGCCGATGTCTTGTCGGCTCAATTGTCGTCAAGAGGATTGGTGTATATTAATTTATAAAGTGCAGCTTGAGTTAACTTTTGCCAAATATTTGCTGTTTTTCTGTATCCAGGGATACAGATTCTCTAGTCCCGGGCCTTTTTAAATCCTCCTCGCTCTTAAGCGTGGCGCAGACGAGTTCTAGAATAGTTCCCAAATGTTCCAGAAAACCAGCAGATTCTGCACCAGACGAATCCCTCAGGAAGATGTTTCTCTCGGGCGTGACGCAGAAACAGCGTTTAAATGACGGCAGGCGTTCATGTTTTCACCCTGCAGGACGGACACTTTGCATGTACTTTTCTACACTGTGGTCATCCAGAACGACTTGAAGTGAGTGCAACGGTTTAATAAAGGTGCCATCACAACTAACCGGGTTGCTCTCGTCTGTACTGCGACAGGTTTACCAGGCAAACCGGTAAGCAGATTGTTTGTTTAGGATCAAATAATTCTAGAGTTCTAATATAACCTGCACAACCATGTTGAAAGGAAATAAACTTTAACTTTTGGGCCACACTACATAAGAAAAATCACAACTGGTGTTTACAGAAAATACTATAAAAACTCTTGTCTCGTGATAATAATCATCCTTTTATTCATATCAAAAGATTGAAAGTACAATAAAATATTTTCATCTGATATTTGACAGGAAGACCAAAGAAAGAAATCAGCCCAAGCTTCCCTCCTGCTCGACCCAGGAATGGTAATAATAATAATAATAATACATTTCTTACAATACAAAAATACTGTACACAGAGCCGGTTTAAAAATCAGAAGCGCTCCAAAGAGAAAACTTTGCCTGTGTTCGTCAATCTGTCAAATAATTTTAAGCCTGAATACAATTTTTTTTACTTATAAATATGAAAAATAAGCATCTCAATGTCCTGCACCAGTTCATCAATTCCAAAAACACCTGTAGTCATGTGACGGCTAAAATTATTCCAAAAATAAATACCGGAAGAAAACGACCAACATATACAAAGAAAGATTAATTTCTCATCCCTGGCAGCTTTGTTCAATATTAAATTGTGTTTCTCTATAGACACACTCCTGATTACCCATAATTCCCTGCTCCTTAGGCCACTTTAATTCAATCAAAACATGAACTTTTTTTTTTTTTTTTTAAATTGGTGACTTATTTAATTTGCAGACAGTTATAGTTAAATGTTTAACATAACTCATTTAATAGCTTTTATTTTTAATTTCAGAGAAACTCCAGACTGTTTCAGTCTTAGGGTGAATGTATGATGTAGGCTTTGTAGATATTTACCTGCAGTTATTTTAATCCTCATCAAATATGGATCCTGGTGTGTACACCAAAATATTTACTGTGTTTTATTATACTTAAAGTAACATTTAAATGATACTCTAGCACTATTTTCTTGTCTTAAAATGAATGAATCATGAATTTTAAAATGGAATTGCAAAATGTATGTCAGCAGTGTGCCAGCTACAAATGAAATGATTCTTTAAGCAGCTCACTGCATCAGCTTTCAAATTAAAGTAATCTCTTAACTAAATATTGAAGGAAAATAACCCTTTGCTCAATTTGTGATTCCATTTTAAAATCTAACTGAATTCATCGTTTTTAGTCCATGTATTTCTTTACTTAGTACATTTAATGACCTTCATAAACAAAAACCATCAGAGTTGTGTTCACCGATAAATCGCAGATTAACCTTTTACTCCCTGCAGCAGTCGGTCCAAACTGGATTTCTAAAATCTAGTTTTGACTCAATTCAACAATCTGGGAGCATCAAACTACCTGAGTGTCCATGTTATCTACCTATTTAACATTTAGAGAAAGAATAGGAGCTGAGGAGATTTGAGATGCAGATTGTTGTTTTTAGTAACTGGGGGGGAAAAGAAGTAATCAGAGAAAGTTCAAGTGTTGTTGGGAAGAAAAAAAACAATTACAGAAAAAGAGGCCAGTTCTGATATAAAAAAAAAAAAAAAAACGTAATTAAACTGAATCTTGAGGGTTAATTTAGTCTGTTTCCATGGTGACGTAAGAGGAGGAAGCAGCGGCGGCACCAAGCTCTGCGTCGTCATCCTTGCAGGAAGTGATGTCGTTGGCGGGCTGGCTGGCGGAGGAGGCGGGGCTTGTGTTGGGGGCGGGCAGAGTGGGTATTCTGATCTTGTCTCGTCGATGGTAGAACAAAACGTAGGCAGCGTTGGTCTGCACGACAGAAGAGACGACAAACTGTTTATCATCTCGTTTTTCTGTCCAAGTGATTAATGGGGACAACAAACGTCAGTGTCGGTCTACTTAGTGTTCGTTTTTATTATAAGTGACCGACAACATTATCTGAGAAATAGAAACGTTTGTCATCGTCTCGCTCAAGGAGAAGGTTGTTTTCATTCCTGAATATGTAGCTGATTTTAACAATGTTCAGAGCAAAACTTCGGTCACAAACAGTCGGGTGGAGAAAAACGCTTTATTTCTCTGTAGGCTTAAAAAAATAAATGCCACAATGTTGTCGGACACGTATAATCTGAACCTTTTAGTGGACGTAGCTTACCTGCCCCGAGGCATTTACATTGCTCTCATTCAATAGTTGTCGGGGTTGTTACCCTTTAAGTATGTTAAAGTTACCGTGTGTCTCATACTCACCACGATTTGATCCTCTCTGGCGTAGGTCACCTTGCTGTCGTCAAAGTAATACCACTGACCGTTGTCCTTGTGCCTCGCATAGCTGGTGTCTACACAGACACACACAGTTATGAGTGAACAAGGTAGTGAAAGTAAACGTGATTAATGAAGCCTTGAGCAAGACCTCGTTGACAAAACGGGACCTACAATGTCCGTCTCTGAGTCCTCCGTAGTGATTGGACACAGCGATGAGGTCATAGCGGCTCGGGGGCTCCCCATTGGACAGACTTTTCCTCAGGAGGCAGCCGGAGAAATCCAGGTCTCTGCAACAACACACAAACGGATCAGTTTTCAGAGTGTCTGACCTTGCTGTGTGTGAGACTGGGTGTGTTTTTATTTGTGTACCTGAGGGGGAAGTCCACGATGCTGTCCAGTTTCTCTCTGGTGAACTTGGTGTAGGAGAACCGCTTGAGGTGGATGATGAGAACCTCCGGCAGAAACCAGAGGTCCAGCTTCTTCGTGGCCAGCTGGTGCTTCTTACACACCGGACAGTACCTGAAAACACACAGAGTATACCTTACTCAACTGTAGAGATGCACTGGTTGCCATTCTCTTCCTAAGAACTATAATTGACAGGATACACAAACATTTTGGAACTTTTTTTGTGGAAAATTCAATTATGTTTATAAATGTCAGAAAATATTGAGTCAACTATTTTTTTTATATTTTTATTTATGAATCAGTGTCTATTCACAAGAATGTAAAGCTGTGTGTATTAGGAATGTTGCAATATACTGGTATTGCCGATAACCGTGCTATTTAAAAAAACAAAATGATGAATTTGACTGAAAACATTATTCATTTTCTTAAGTCCCTGAATCTTGCGAAAAAGTCAGCAATTTGGCAACACTGAGTGTGACGTTACTGCCTGTGAAGTAAACCCATCATGTGGCACGTGTGTAAATCTGAAGGGGGGGGATATACGAGGTGCGTGTGTGTGTTACCATGGGTTCTCCTCCTCCAGTGTCTCCACGGTGGTGAACAGCTCGATACACTCCTGCAGCTGAACTGTCGTCTGCTGCTGAGGCACCTCCATACTGGCATGTTTCACATACTTCTACACAGGACAGAAAAGAGGAGATAAGGAAAATGTTTTTCATGTTTTCCTGCATCTTCTCTCTGCTAAAAACAGATTCACAGGTAAGAAATTTGAAGAATCTGTCGGACAGAACAGCCGCTGCAGCACATCTTTTGTACAGTTTTTCATAGTTTTCATGACTATATTATGACTTTTAGAAGAATATTTTGTGATTTAAGAAGAGGCCCACATTTGTTAACCGTTTAACACAGAACAAGACGCGAGCCGACTTCAGGGTTGCCACTGACAACAGTACTTGTGCATTCAGGCCATGATGCTGAAAGTACTTTAACTTGTCTACTTACATTCTGTATAATATTATCAGCTTAGTTTTCAGTGTTTTTTTTCTTTTTTCAGAATTCCCTATAACTTATTTTGTACATTGCTTGTGAGATTTCATACTTGAACTTGGTGCTGATTGGAGGCTTCCATAAACAGGTATTAAACAAATATTTTGTGTTTGTGATTACAAAAGAAAACGTAGCACAGTAACACACGGGTGGAAGTAATCAGTTAAAGTTCTTTTTTTTTTTTATATATATAAATAGTCCAGCACTGATCATGGTTTAGGTTAATATAACACAACTTCCTTGTATATTTTTATATATGGATATCTGTTGTGCTGTTATATTAGCATTCTTTCCTACTTTGTACTGCAACTGCTGCACAACAATTAAATAAACATGTTTCCACTGACCTCGGCCTCGTTTTCATTGTAGAATCTCTTCTTCATTTCAGGGTCCCAGTCGATGGCCACATAAGGCTGAGCTGCACAGAGAGAGAGAATAGCAGTAGCTACATTTAAAATCGAATGGAAAATGTATAGAAACACAGCGAGTACGACACAGATGGAATGCAACCGGACTCGTTTTACTGCACTCGCTGTTGGTTCTAGTTTTTTTTTTTAGTTGTTTAAAAATCACCTCGAAGATGAAACAGCCATTATATGTTTTATTTTTAAGTTTGGGTGTGTTCTGTGTTTAAGAACATTTTATAAATGGGAACAAGAGCATCAGAAATGTGATTGCAGTCATAAATAATTTAAAGATGGTCTCTTATGATTATGGTTTGTACTGTGTGTGCGTGTTCTGAATTACAGCTGAAGGACACGGCGCTCCCTCCCTCTCCCATCCCTCTCTCAGTCGTCCCGTTGGAGTTGACCGCCTGGATGGTGAACAGACTCTTCCTCCTCTTTAGACACGCCTTCCTCTTAGCTGGCTGCTCATTGGCTGGCGGGCTCGGGGAACACGCCTCCTCTTGCTTGTCGTCTTCTTTTTCGTCTTCTGTGGTCTCACAGGGCGGCGGCGGCGGCGGCTGCGTCTGCGGCTGCGTCTGCGGCTGCTCTGCTGCTGGTGGTTCTGAGCTGGTGTCGGTGGTCCTGCTCGCGTCCTCGCAGGGATCAACGTCATCAGTGTTGGTGGCGTTAGCGTCGGCGCTGCAGGCGGGCTCAGTCTGACTTAGGGGCCCGTTATTGGTCTCTGTGCTGCCCTGGTCCAATGAGGGCTGTGTGTGGTTGATAACGGGGCGGGGCTTGGCGGTAGTGGTGTGGTCTGATTGGCTGCTTGTCGACGCATCACCGCAGCAGGGTTCTGTCCGAGAGGGCCCGGCTTTCTCCGCATCCTCCGGCTCATCCTCTGAGAAAACAGCACAGAACCAGTCATAGTGAAAATTAATGTTCGAACACAGCAGAGAACACATACAGTTTAGAAGCATTGTGAATTAACTGTTAACTAAATAAATACGTAACTACTAACAGAGAAAAGTATTTACAGCTGAGAAGTTGAAAACCAACTTTATAGCTAATTTGCTTTTTAAATACTCTAACCGCAATCCAAAGAATGTGCAGGGACAGATTTGTAAACAGTGATTGATTAGATGCGTTTAAAAAGCTTTAGATTTGTATCTTAAATGTACAAAGCTGTTTACTATCAGTTTCTGCTTCTTGTCTGAAATGTTTACTGAGTCGCCTGATGGGACAAATTGTGTGTCACCTGCACTTTGTAATATCCGATTTTGATAAGTGCAATACAAATAAACATTATTATTACTATTGTTATTATTAATGTCAAGCTTGTATATGCAGGAAGAATGATACCGTCACTGATGCCGTTTGTCTCAGTCTTGTACAGCTCCTCTTCCTCCTCCTCCAACTCCTCAGAGGGATCGGGAGGTCGCACATAACGCCTGTACAAACAACACACACACATGAATATATATATATATAAATTATTTAAAAAGTCATAGTATAGTATGTCGAAAATTGTCAAAAAAAGTCGTCAAGAAAGTCATAGTACATAGTATGTCATAGAAAAAAATACAAACAATGTATAGTGTGTCGTAGTAGTTTTTAAAAAGTCATAGTATACATGCATATATGTATGCTGAAAAATGTCAAAATAAGTCATAGTATAGTGTGTCAAAAAAACGGCATAAAAAGTCATTGTATAGTATGTCGTAAAAAAGTCATCGTATAGTGTAAAAAAAAACAGAAAAATGTCAAGTCACAGTATAGTGTGTCGGGGGGAAAAAAAAAGGTCATAGTATATGATGTCATAAAAAAGTTTTTAAAAAGTCATAGTATAGTTTGTTACAAAAAAAAAATCATTAAAACATAGAGTGTGTGTGTGTGTGTGTCTCTCTTGCTCACGCCAGTCTCTGCAGGAACAGGTTGTAGAGCGCCTTCTGACTGCAGCTGCTGCGCGGCACGCTGAGCAGCAGCGGGTGACCGAACAGCGACGTGCCGTACGAGCTGCTGCCTGAGCCGTAGTCTCTGTAGTGCGAGCGCTCCCTCAGGTACAGAGCCAGCAGCACCTGCTCCTCCTGCTGCTCCTCCAGCACGCTCAGCTCGTACCTGGACACAGCAGTGAGTTCAACAGCAGAAAAAATGTAGCCGAAAAACAAGTGCTGTTTGGTACGAGAATCCCTCGATTAAACTCAACATGATTTTGTCCTCATCATGCACAGACAGACAGAGACTCCAAACTAACTATGGATGTATTTGTAATGTATTTTTGTGGAAGTATTTGAAGATGTATCTGGTCCTTGCGCATAAATGTAAGTTACTATTCTAAAGCTTTTGTGGTGTCCATATAGAACAAACAGCGGTGGAAGATGTACACAGATCCTTTACTTTGAAAGTAGAAAGACCACCGTTTAAAAATATTCCATTACAAGTAGAAGTACTGCATTCAAAATGTTACTTAAGCTTAAGTACAGAAGTATTATAACGGACATGTACTTTAAGTATCAAAAGTAAAAGCACTCATTTTGCAGAACGGCTCCTTTAAAGTGTTGGATTATTATAGGAAATATTTTATTCTCTTTTCATTTTTTGTATTTTAATGCTGTAGTTTGTCAATCAGGGGCCGGCCAACTTTAGATACTTTCTTTATTACTGGGTAGATTGGTAGTATAGTACTGCATCATATCATATAAGTATAGTTACTTTTTACCTAAGAAAACACATAACTAACTATATAGTAGAATATTTCCCTCTGAAATGTAGCAAAGCAAAAGTATAAAGTAGCATACAATGGAAACACTTGAATAAAGTACAAGTATCTCACTTAGTTACTTCCCACCACTGCAAACAAACTAAACTAGTTGATAATAGTTGTGATTTTCTTACACAAAGATGTCGTCTCGGTCCAGTATGCAGCTCAGAGACTCATCCGTGGTGTAGATCTTATAGAAACGGTGGTTGAACACGTCAGCTACCACCATCTGAAAGACACACGGCGTGTAGTGGATGCAAAGAAAAGATTTTAGAAAAAAGGTTACACAACAAATAACTTTAGTGAACATGCAGAGAGAGAGAGAGAGAGAGAGAGAGAGAGAGAGAGACAGAGGCAGAGAGAGAGACAGAGAGAGAGAGAGAGAGAGACAGAGAGAGACAGAGAGACAGAAACAGAGAGAGAGAGACAGAGGCAGAGGCAGAGAGAGGCAGAGGCAGAGAGAGAGAGAGACAGAGGCAGAGAGAGAGAGAGACAGAGGCAGAGACAGAGAGAGAGAGAGAGAGACAGAGACAGAGAGACAGAGAGAGAGAGACAGAGAGAGAGAGAGAGAGACAGAGAGAGAGAGACAGAGAGAGAGAGAGAGACAGAGAGAAACAGAGAGAGAGAGACAGAGAGAGAGAGACAGAGACAGAGAGAGAGACACAGAGGCAGAGAGAGAGAGAGACAGAGAGAGAGAGACAGAGGCAGAGAGAGAGAGACACACCTGTGTGGGAGGTACGTTGGTCATCTCTGACAGGGCAGAGCAGAGGTCAGACACTTTTCCTGTTTTGGGAACCACAACACGATGCTGCAAACACAAGAATCTTTTTAAATATTGTTTTCACATTGCTGCACTGAAGTTTTCCTGACACTTAACCATGTTGGAAGTATTTAAACGCACAATATGTAATATCTTCTACCAATAGGGGTCTCTCAATCAAAACACTAGCAAAAGAGAAGGTTGTTGACATCGTGAAGTAGCGTGGGATCATGGGAGTTGCAGTCTTCACCACTATTACCGTCAGTCACCTTCTTCCTGTTAGGATTCTTTAATTGTTCATCGTTCAGGAGGTTTTTATTGGGAACAGAATTATCCGCAGGGGTCTCCTCCTCTCCAAAACAAACAGACCCGGCGATTAAAACCAGTAAAATGACTAAATATAGCAGTTTCAAGTTAAAAATCTGTGTTTCTCTGATGTAGATAGGCGGAAAATGGAAGTCCGTGAGGAGCTGCGAGCCGAGTTGCCACTAATGTTTGCTCAGCTAGTTCTCTGATAACTTAAGACCCAGATGTGCGAGAACCAAAATCCTTCATCGTGTTAAAAACAACCAAGAACAAAAAAATGTGGAAAAGTGTCTAATTAAAAGTCTAATTATGACAGCTTATGGCAGACAACCACAACGCTGATGCTCAAAAGGTGATACGACGCCGTTACCTCGATTAAAATGACGGAGTTCTTTAGATTTGAAAATTGTTGGAAACATTTGGGACAATGGAAGTACACAACCCAACAGAAAATATAAAATGATGTTACATATTACACCTTTAAGTAGAGAAAACATACAGTTAGAGCATAAAACAAATCACAGTTTGACTGCACAAATGTTCACAGAGCAAACGTCAGGTAGAAACAGTTACCTGTGCAGGTTTGGCGTAGGGGTCCAGAGAGACAAAGAAGACCTCCATGACGCGCTCCTTGCTCACAGGAAGTGGGACACTCAGGTAGCAGAAGGGGTCGAAGGTCACAGACACCTTGTGGCACTCCGGACAGACGAGTGTGGACTTGAAGAGGCCGTGAAACGTGTCAACGATCACCGAGTCGTTCCGCCGGCGGTGGTTACGCCATGCCTCCTCTGCCACTTCCTGTGGGACAGGAAGGACAAATGTGGATTGTGAGAAGAACATCATTTGTTCGGAGTCTTACAGCAGCTTCGGGAGTTATTGTAGAGAAAATGTAATATATTTAGGTGAAGGCAAACTTTAATAAAGAGGCAATCTGAACACGTCAGCGTGTCGGTTGTTTCTCCGGTGTAGTCGGAGCAGCTCACCTGGTCTGGTCGTCCTTCGGCGTCCCGTAGTTCGATGTACTCTTTGTTTTTGACTCTGTTCAGGTCTTCGTGCAGTCCGTCCAGCAGGAAGGACAGAAGCTCCTGACTGTCGTGTTGCTGGTAACCCAGAAACTGAGACGCAAAGTGACCTACCTTCGTCTGCACACAGACACACACACAGACACAGACACAGACACAGACACAGAGACAGAGACAGAGACAGAGACAGAGACAGAGACAGACATTAGGACAGGCCCAAAAATACAGGAAAAGGTAATTCATCACATTTTTTTTTGTCAGATATCAGACTTTAACACACAGTGGATGAATCTATTGGATGCATGTATGCATGGATGGATGTCATTATCTATTATTACCAGTCATTTAAAATTGTATTTTCTATGATAAGACACATTTAATAGCATTTAATTTTATTCATTCACTTTCATCTTTTAATAATTAATATAAAAAAAGGTCAAGTTTATATATGCATTTATAAAAGGACGTGGAGAGAAAACATGAACGGACACGGTGCGTCACTTTTCGTGTTAACACATTAAAAAGCAACGGCGGAGGAAACTAAAAACACTGCGGCCATTGTGCATAAACTGTGAAATATGAACGATGCAATTTGACTAAATTAGTCTTTGCGTCAGATGACATCTCATGGCCGTTTCAATTTTGTTGTGAAGGCTCAACCTGCTGCGCTCTGCTTCCACACCAGCACCTGGAATTACCAGTTCTACTTCTGGCAAAGTTCTGAAGTCAGGGAGCATCTCCCACAGAACGCATCAAAAGTCGGCAGGACTCTGAACTCAGCCATGAGGAAATCATGCAGCATTCGCTTCTTCTGCAGGATTACTCGACGTTAAATGAGATCCTCAGTGTTCTGAAAATTACAGAGGGACTTCAGATTTTCCCGACACGATATAAAATATTTCGGTTCTTCTTTATATGCAAACTCTTTGTTCGTTTCCTCGTTTTGTGCAGAAGCTGGACAAACGCTTTGTCGGCAGGTCCTTGTAGTTCTGCTTCTCCCTCCTCCTTTTTATTTATTTATTTATTTATTTTAACAGGTTTTGCAGCATATTTGAGACATTTAAAGTCACATGTGCAAACATTAAAACTTCTGGCTTTACCAGTCAAAAACCCAGCGATACCAGAAGAGCGGTCAGTGGTTCAGAGCATGAAGAGGAGACGGTCTGATGACGTTTTTCTTTCAGCTGTACAGAAAGCAGCGTTTGTAATACTGTGATCAGCTTAGTGCATCTCCTCTGAAAGTTCCTGTTCAGAGTTTCATCCGACAGATTAGAGATCAGTGAGGCAGCTTCTTCTGTGAAGGTAGAACCCAAACCTTTAACTTACGGCAGTGTTTACAGTCTTTTCTTTGCGCTGGCAAGAAAATACACATATACACAATAATATTTGTTGATCCCCTACCCACTGCTTCAGGGTATTTTGATGTTTCAGGTTTTTAAATCTTATTCTATCTTTTATTTGCCATGTTACCATGGTGGGCCGTCTTCTGCGTGTAATCAGTAACTCGTCGGTTTAACGTCCTGGTACCTTGAAGACGCGCGGCACCACAGAGTAATGCCTCCCAGACCACATCTGTTTGATGACGTCAGCGTAGGCCTCAGCGATCTCTCCCTTCATGCCCAGAGGGTTAGTGAAGTTTAGCTCCTCCAGGTAGGAGCTCTGCAGGAAGTACTCCGTCAGAGGAGGAGTGTTACTCAGACACTGCAGGGAGACAGGGAGACAGGGAGTTAGGTAGGGCTCTACCCAATAGCTTCGTTCATAACGTAGACATTCAAATTCTAAAATCGACATTCAAATGCTGGGCAGCTATTATTTCTGCACTGTTGCACAAGATTAGGCAACACGAATATTATTAGTCTATATTTTAAATACCATATAACACAGTACAGTAATGTATATAAAATAAACTTTGCTGTGGTTCAAATCATAATTAGGCTATAGTGTGAAACAGTATTGTGCCGTTTACATATACAGTCAGCCTATTAGAGTGCAAACAGGCCCCTGAGCCACAGCTTGACAAGCCTGAAAATAATCTGTAGGCTATCAAAACCTAATATAAAAATAAAATCCATACATTTTTTTCCAATATGTTGTAATATATGAAAAGATCCAACATGAACACTATTAGTTAACGACTTGATTACTATAAGCAAATTATTTAAACTAGGAATGATTGGGTCCCAAGCTCTTTGATCCTGCTGACCAGTGGTGCTGCGTAGGATTGTTTCTGACTCGTGTGATCCGAACATTTACAATAACTCCAGAGCTTTGTGAAGTCCACAAGTCATCATTTATATAGAAGTTATCCTTTCCTAAATTCACGAGATGTTTTTATGTAATGAAATATTCTGCTTCAATCCATATTTGTTGGCATTCAGCCTTTTCAAAAACAACATCTGCGCCATGAATTACATTTATATAACCACAATAACAACAAATCTATATAGACACTATTGCAGTAAATTACAAAAAAAGATAAAAAGATAATATTTAGTTTTAGTTTTGATTATGAAAAAAAGGTTGATTTAATAAAAAGATACTAACTAATATAATCCTGAAATTTACTTTATTCAAATTGAGGATTTTGTTGAAGGATTTATTTATTTTTTCTTATAAATTAATTTTTTTTTTTTAAAAGTTATGTCGACATAAGATATGACGACAGACAAAGTTTCATTCAATAACCTCAATGGAAGCGTTGAATGTGAAAATGACATTTGATAAGGTGCAGAGGTCCGAGAGTGCAGGTAAAAAGTTAACATGGGGACTGGGAAGTGAAAATATTGTTTATTTATGCTGCTGTTTAAAACTGAAGCACAGTGGACCAGACACCTGACAAAACACTTTGCTATAAAAAGGTTATAAATAAATATTAATAGGTTTCAGGAAGCGGAGCAGGGGCAGACAGCGATGCAGTGCAGCAGAGTTCCTTCAGTCGGTGTAGAAATCTGAGGAGCAACACCGACACCAGCCAGGTGTTAATTATGCACATGATGCATGATGCCGTGTAACCCCTGAAGCCTGAAGTAAGAACTTCAAAGATGGAAACAAACATTCTGAACTGCAGCAGGTACTATGTACTAGGTACAGTATACTAATGACAGTCAAAAGTCATTACTGTGTGAAAAGGATTTCTAACACAGTGGATCCCAAACAGTACGCTGGGGGATTTTGTGACAACAATACATTATTATTATTATTATTACGGTACACAAAAATCTCTGAATTCATTTTTAATTCAACTAAAACATTTCTAGCTAGGCTGTGGCCGATGATGAGCTTCTCGTGCTTCGTCTCAGTTCCGTTACCTCATTTGAAATGTTGTGACCCGTGTGGTTTAAATGGGTGTGTTTCTACTTTGATGTAATAAAATTTTAAATTAATTCTTGAATTATTTTGTTAGTAAATATTGCATGAATAACATAGTTGTTTGTCAAATTGTATTCTCATTAGTAAAACAAAATTTTAAAAAAGTTGCAAGTTTACATCCACGTCTGTATATTTGAATTCAGCATATGAATTCAAAATGCGCTTAGTGAGGTCACAGTGACCTTTGACCACCAAAATCTTATCAGTACATCCTTGAGTCCAAGTGGACGTTTGTGCCAAATTTGAAGAAATTTGCCAGCGCAGACAGAGTGATAACGCGTATTTGGCACAGATTTGGCACAGATATGATTACAGGGGAGACTTGGCTTGCACTTGGTCTAACATGACTCAGCAGTTATGGTATGCAGCATGTGCGTCAGACCTGTAGAGCAGAGTTCATGAAGCAGGTGTTTCCCAGGTTGGTAAGGCCGCAGACTCCCGGCTGTCCTCGGTACGAGTCCTGCTCCTCCACAGAGTTCCTCCTGGAAAACCAAAACAGGCGTCAGCAGCAGATTCAGATCAGACTGACATCAGCTTTACAGAACGTTCACATGGAAACAGCAGGAGGAAGAGAAGGCAGGGGAGAAGCTTTGTAGTGTGTGTGTGTGTGTGTGTGTGTGTGTGTGTGTGTGTGTGTGTGTG
>CALSBV010012179.1:3739389-3758758 GCA_943590825.1 Bovichtus diacanthus | reverse complement strand
TGTGTGTGTGTGTGTGTGTGTGTGTGTGTGTGTGTGTGTGTGTGTGTACAGTATGCAACAGTGAGTGCAAACTAAAGTCTGCCTGAAATGGATTAACATCACCGCTCTCAGAACAGGCTGCACATGTTGATGTGTTTATTCTGGTTGTAAAATGCAGTCTTTAATGAGCAGATGACAATTAATCCTTTTAGTGCAACATTAGCCTTTATGAAAAACAAAGTTCAACAGCATTGCATGCAATGGAGGTCTCCAACTCAGATCTGGGCTGCAAGACAATTACATGCAGCCCCTGAAATCTTCCAGATTTATTGATAAATCCGGCTTGTAAATAAAGATTTCTGCCTTGTCTTTTTTTCTTTTTGGACTAATCATTTTATTTTCTAGCAAAGGCTGCAAAATTGAAGAACAGAAATTCTCTTTTTAACACTGCAATTTGAACCCGACGGGGCAACATGTCAACACAAACCCTGGTTTGGACAGCAGCCAGACCAACTCTCCCTTCTGTGAAATATCATTTCCAACCAATTCACAGACGGAAAACCTTCATATTCATATTTGAG
Organism: Bovichtus diacanthus; assembly: GCA_943590825.1. NCBI lineage: Eukaryota > Metazoa > Chordata > Actinopteri > Perciformes > Bovichtidae > Bovichtus > Bovichtus diacanthus. The sequence continues at coordinate 3,758,198 of CALSBV010012179.1, read as the reverse complement.
TTAAAAAAAAATGTTTTTCCATAAACACATGACAAACATTTTTAACAAGAATGCCATAAAGGATAATGCATCATACTGACATTATGTGTACATCCTCATCAACACCTAGGAGGATAATAAGGATAATATAATAAGGAGGATTATTTGACTGCCAGTTCTCTCTGGTTTACAAACCATATAATGGGGACAGATTTTCGGCGTTACTTGTTACTTATACATACATGTAAATAATAGGAGTATAAGATAATTTCAGTTAAAGTGGCAATAGATCACTTTTCAACTTCACCCCCCCAATGTAAACGCAGACAGTGTCATTATTCTACAGCCGTTACATTGTGCAATCAACGTTCACTTCATCATGATAAGTTAAAAAGGGGAGAGAAAAAAAAAGGTCTATTGCCACTTTAACAGGATAGGAACAAAACAAAAGAGGGGGAGGGAAATCAGAGCGAGCAGAGGAAAGTAAGAAGAAAGTAAGAAAGAGAAATAAAACTGAAATAAAAGTGAAGACAACGAGACGGGTAGAAAGACATAAGGAAGAAGGAAGAGGGTGTTGGGGGGGTGGGGGAACAGAAGGAGGTGACGAAGGAGAAGAAGAAACGGTAAGAAGAGGAACATAAATTTAAAAAAAAACAACAACAATAGAGACAGAAAAAAAATGAAGTATGACAAGGGAGAGAGAGACAGTGTGTGTTCTTACATGATTTGAGGTCTGGAGCTCGGCCAGGTGCCGTCTGCATTTCTCGTCTCCATAATCACCGTCTGACATACACGCAAACACACACGCAGACACACACAGGCATGTTCCAGCTTATCTCTGAGGCTTGTTTTAAAGGAGACTTGGTGATATGAGGAAGTTAGTGGTTGTAAAAAGTCATAGGATCATTCACATGGAAAGAATCTACAGATCATTATATTAGTGACAATAAGACAGTTTGTCTTCACCATCCCTGAGCTCAGACAGGCGTCCAACACGCTCACGTGGACGTTCCTGAGACGCTCGCAGGTGCTGTCCGAACTCTTCATCCACAGACGACACTCTGAGCCCGGAGGCACCGAGAAGGCCTCACACATCGCCCTCTGGATGGAGTCTACACACACAACACAACACAACCACACACACAACACAACACAACCACACACACAACCACACACACACACACACACACACACACACACACACACACACACACACACACACACACACACACACACACACACACACACACACACACACTCATTGGAGAAAGCGACCCATCCTCTAGAAACTATTTAAGTAAAATAGACTTTGGTCAGTTATTTATGTGCCCATACTTTTTAATTTTCTTTTTTTTTTTTTTAATATATATTCTTTTTTTGCTTGGATTTATAGATTATACACAAATAACGAGCCGTTGTAATAAAATGTAGAGGTCTTGACTGGCCATGCTTTAGCAAACAATGGCAACAAAAGGATAATAATAAATAAAAAAATATTATTTTTTTTTTTTTAAATTAAAAATAAAATATATAAAAGCAAATACGCAAAAAAAAAAACAACTAAATAACAAAATAATGATACAAGCCTTAACGTGAATCTTGGTCATAAAGAAAATAAGAAAGAGATTCACATTAGGAAACGCCAGACTTCGAGGTATGGCATACAATAATCAACTCTTCCATATTTTCACCAACTTGTCCTGTTACAGTCCTTTGCAGAAAGTTATTCTTTCCATCATAAATTATGTGAATCAAATCATCTTCCTGCTGCACTTAAAATCTGAAAAGGGTTTTTGGCAACAGAGTTAACATTTTGTGTCTCTGATTTGCATTTCTATCCAGAATACTTGTTGCTATACTCTGTGCCTCGGATGACCCACACCGTCTCCAACAGCTGGAGGATTTTGTGTAATCTGGTCCGGGCCTCCTAGTTCCCCTGAGGGGAAATCGTAAAGCTCCAGCAAACAATAATATTTCAGGCAATAGTGTTCTCCCTACTTCATGTCAACCATTTGACCCTTTGCTGTTACAACATGACATTAGTCGATTCCATTCAATTGTCAAGCATATTTTATGCAAAAAAGAAAAGCGAATTAGCTCAGCTAGGCTACAGCGCAGTTTCGTTAGAAGTTGGTGGTAAAGGCTGCGCTTTACACATGAGCTGTAATCTGGCAGATACCAGAAGAAGTAGAGGCTGGGAATAAAAAAACAAACAAAAAAAAAAAAAAAACAAGTTGCCTTGGCCACAGAGAACAATTGAGAGCTCTTCGGTCATTTCTTTCAATAATGTCAGCCACACAACTTTTATAATGCAATACGCACAGAAAAATGCTAAATGTCCCCCGTTGATTTTCCCAGTGAGTGTGTGAGAGTGAGAGTGAGAGAGAGAGTGAGAGTGAGAGTGAGAGTGAGAGTGAGAGTGAGAGTGAGAGTGAGAGTGAGAGAGAGAGAGAGAGAGAGAGAGAGAGAGAGTGAGAGAGTGAGTGAGTGAGTGAGTGAGTGAGTGAGTGAGTGAGTGAGTGAGTGAGTGTGAGGGTGAGAGTGTGTGTGAGGGTGAAAGTGTGTGAGAGTGAGAGAGACACCGACAGACAGGCAGAGATCAACTCACGTATGCTGTCGGCGCGGCTGAACTGTGCAGTGATGACATTCTCCATGTTGCTATGGAGACAGAGGAATATCTCAACGGGGTAAACCTCCACCTTCAGAGTGCTGGGCAGGTCCACCACCTGACAGACAGACAGACAGACAGACAGACAGACAGACAGACAGACAGACAGACAGACAGACAGACAGACACACAGACAGACAGACAGACACACAACATTCAGTTAAACAGTCTGAAGTCCAGGATTACCAGAAATCCACACTTCTTAGTTTTTAAACTAAACGACGACCCCAGCAGCTGATTGGCTGACATGTCTGCCGTGTATCTGATGATGCTACCTTGCGTTCCAGCGGCGGCTGCTCGTCCACCATGCCGTACCAGGTCAGCAGCTTGTGCCAGGCCTCAGCCGGCACCAACATAAAGTCCTCGTTCTCCACCAGGCGCTCCTTCAGGTGGTACGAGTCCAGGTCTGAAAACAGGAGACACGTCACTGATTATGATGTTTAATAAAGACGTTTCACTGTTTTAAACCCGAAGCTGCGGAGGTCAAATTTGTGTAGTCAGTTTCTTAAAACTGCAACAAGATTTTTTTTTTTTGTCGTCGTCAGGTTAGAAAAAATAATTTAATTAAATCGGAAACAGAATTTAGAAGAACAAAAAAAAAAAAAAAACTTTCTACAAGTTGAATTATTTGTGATTTTTAGAACAAAGAAATGTTCTGTTCTGCAAATGTCAGAAAAACGGCATCGCTGTCAAACCCAGATTATCATCAAAGCAAAAAATAGACAGATCATTTTAGGCTGTCACATCCGCTACAGCCTGTTAAATAAACATCCAATCTGAATAAGGGAGCATAGTGAATGATTTCATGTGCTTTGGATGTCAGAGATCATAAATCATCATCGGTATTTCCATTGTAGTGGTTCAAACCTGTCACAAAAACAAAAGCAAAGGACATGTTTTCCTAATTATAGGAAATTCAGAAAAGGTTTTTTAAGTGCTGTTTTCAGGCATTTGTTGTTGCAGACGAGTGTAGGAGATTAGAGCAGACGACAGAAAAAGTAAGATTCATGACAGCGATTGAAAATAGCTGAGAGACCGTGTTGTAAGAAGAAGAACAAGAACAAGAAGAACAAGAAGAGCAGGATATGAGAAAAAAAGAGGAAAAAGAGGAGCGACATGTTGTTTGTGGGAGAGGCGTTCACTGACCCTCAAACAGCTCAGTGTTGTCGATCTGACCGGGGAAAGATGACGAGTTCTGGTCTCCGGTCTCCACAAACTCCTTCCACTGTTCATACCAGCGGCGCTCCACCACGTACCTGCAACACACACACAGACACACACACAGATATTACCACACTCAAGCCTACCCCTGCTTACTTCAGAGCTTTCTTTGTGATTTTTCAATCTGTTCTCTCTTAATAATTTGATCCACAATTCATTCACAGCTACTTTAATACAAACACCAGAAAAGCGTCTGAATTTAAGTATTAATTTTTTCTGATGCAGTGAAAAGTTCAAACCATTGCAGAGGACTGACTTATATTGGATTTTTATAAGAAGTTAGCGTTGATGTAATGACAAACTTTTATTAGCCAAAAACAGATACTTTAGTCAGTGTTTTTATGCATTAATAATTTACCATGGATTTGAGGCTACAGCTAACAATTATTTTCATTGTCCTTTAATATTGAATAATATTATTTATTTTCTTGATTGATTAATCGTTGGTTTATAAAATGTCAGAAAATAGCTAAATCTATGTCTCATACAATTCCCTAAAGCGTGATGTGACACTAACAAGCTGTTTGTTTTGTAGGAAAACAGCCTGAAAAACATAAAATTGGGTTTATTATCAGATAAAGCAAAGTAAAGCCTGATGTCACTACACAACCATCACACAGGTTTGGTTCAGTTTCAGTTCACACACAGAGTCTGAGTCAAATGTCTTCACTTGGTCTGGATCCTTTAAGACCTCTTTTCTCTGGTCCGGGTCTCATCATTTTTTCATCTGTCCGACAAGAAAACCAATTTGCTTGCTACCACCTTATAAAAAATTTTAAATAAAATCAAAAACAGATTTTTGTGCGACTGACAATCTTTCGATCAGTCGATCTTGTTCTCCATCTGTGTCTGATTCCCTGTAACAGCGTATGTTGATCCCAAAACGTTTATGAAACTAAAGAACATACGGACGACAAATTGTCACTGGCAGCAAAACAAAACCTGCCGAAGGTCTCGTATTATCTCACTGTGCACCTGTAAAGTAAATGTTCTGACGGGTTTACGGCTCCTGGTCTACTCTGAGATTTATAAAAGTGTTAAAGAGAGAACAGAAAATAAAAACCAAGTGAAGGCAAAGCGCTGCTATTGGTACCGGCGAGAGCAGAAACCTGCCCAGTCACGGTGCTGCACAAATCGGCTGATCATGTTTCCACTACAGTCTCCCCGACGGCATCCAGATGAAAAACACACGCATCACTGCAGTCTGTCTTAGGTTGAAACACAGCATGTCTGTTCTGTTTTGGCTGGGAGAGTTGTTCAATTTCCTAAAAGTTTTTTTGTGTGTCATTTAGGCAAAGTTCTTGTATGGCTGATTCATTATTATATTATTGGTATTGAATCGTCAAAAAGCCTCAGCTAAGGCTGTACCGAATAGTTTGAAGCTTCATTCTACGTTGACATTTAAATTCTAAATAAACATTTGAATATTTTTTTCTTCTGTTTAAACCTAATATTCCAGCACAGTTGCAGATAAAGAATAGGCTTCACTAATATTATTGGTGTTTCCAATAAACATTTCCAATAACGCCAGAGTGTTGTAAAGTCCAAAAGTCAAGATGTATTGAAAAGTGATGTAATCATTTACAACATGTTTTTATCTAACAAAATATCCATATTTGTTGGAGTCTTTCAAAATAAACTTTTTCACTGTGGTCAAAAAACTGTTTTCTCTCCCGCTTGACGCACACAAATGTTGTTTCTGACGACAAAGATGACTTAATAAAAAAAATTATTTAATAAAAATAAATAAATAAAATAAAAAAGACTAAATCCATTAATCAGATTAATCACTTCACTAAAATTGTGGATTTTTTTTTTTTTCAGGTTGATGACGTCATAAAATATAACGACAAAAATGCAAAGCCACATTCGAAAAACCTCAATAGAAGCTTTGAATGTAAAAAACTAAAGAAAAAGAAAAAAGACATTTCGTACAGTGTCTCCATGTAAACATTGTTTTGACAGTTCAGACTTTTCCAAGATGAATGCATTCAAGTCAGAGATGTAAAACACTGTTTTTCTTGTTGTTTTTTACAAAGACTTAAAGTCACAAGATGTGTAGCTCGCTTTGGTGTTTAAGAAAATAGTGCCACAATTTGGAACTAAAGTAATCCATACATGTCCAGTGAGACTATTTATGTGGAAGTGTTTTAAGGACTAAGGATTTTCTTTTGGGAAGTAGTGAGCAAACAATAAATGAGATTGGGATTATTCTGCACGAGTTGAGTGAGAGTTTGTAAACCGATGTTTTGATATAGTTTTGCTGTTGTTAAACAGGGCCCCAATGTCCTTTCATTCGTCAAGATTTTGCTCCGTTTTTTTGAGTCTTCGTTCACCGTGGAGGCTTGCTAAAAAACAATATTTTCTTTAACAATTGAAGGAAACACGAGGGTGAGTAATTGATATACAAATGGTGGTTTTGTGGGTGAAGTGTTCCTTTAATATTTGATAATGAGCTTCACCTCAACAGCACACTCCTGCTTTTACATTAATACACAAGTAATAATAACAATCTATTGATATAATATATATTATAACAGTCACAGGGGACATTTGTCTACTTGTATTACTTTAACTACATTTTCCTGATTATACTTCCATACTTAAACTTAAGTGACATTTTCAATGTGACAGTATTTTCACAGGTATTAGTACTTTAACTTGAGTAAAGGATGTGAATACTTCCTCCACCACTGCTCACATGTGAAACGATGATTACGTGAGAGGAATAAACTGGGACTAAACCAGCTCCGGTGAAACCAAAAGTGGAAGCATACGAGTCAACCCTGAACATCTCGTTACAGTTGGTTGACAGGCTAACGTTAGCAGCGGCGGTTAACGGCCAGTTTAACGTCTGCCCGGTAAGCACCGGTTAGCCCGAGCTAACACAGCAGCAGCGGCTAACATCCAACACCGAGCCGTTGAACGGTTCCCAACAGACTCACACCGACACCGAAACGGCTCGACTCTACCGTTAAACCCGTTGGTATCCGTTAGGTAACGTTAGCCGTGTGATGCTAACAGTTAGTGTTTGTGTGTGAGTGCGAGCGGGCGGACACTCACCAACTGTCCCCAGCTCGGAGCTCCCACTCCCGCAGCAGAGACTCGATCTCCCGCCGCTGGGTCTCCAGGCCCGGAGGCTCCGCGGCGGAACAGCGGCTGTTGGCCGTCATGATGCTTAATCAATCACTCATAAATGTCGGAACTGTTAGAAATGTTAAATAGAGCCAGGAGACGAAAGGCAGAAGTCAACCGCTGCATTGATCAACCGATAAACGGGGAAGCTACAGAGCTGTGTTTGCGGAAGAAGGAAACGGTTTAGACTCAGACGATGACGACTTCCTACCGAGGCCTCCACCGATCCATAGCTACACCAGGGGACATTTATTAAAAATATATTAATTTAAAACATTATTAAAAACAACTAATAGACTGACTGACTAGTAGATACCGCCATGAAACTTCAGTCGATTGCTTACATGTAAGACAATTATTTTCTACATTACAAGTTTATGCAAATTAAGCATTAGCTTATTAAAATAACAATAATTTGCATACATTTCCGGAACAGAAAATCTGGACATTGGATAAAACTAGGTTCCAAATTGTTGTTCATGTTGTTGACAAATTAGAATCAAAGGTTTTTGATGTCTCTTTGTATCACTCTATAAATCAAACAATACGGTCAATAGAAATTTAAAAAAAAACAAATCGCCAGGTTTTTAAAGATAAAATGTTATATAAATTAGGCTCTGAATGTTGTATGAACAAACCCCTCTGTAAAAACCTTCAGAATATAGATAAGAATGAAACTGGAAAGTTTGGTGTATGTAAGTACAACTGAAATGGAGATTTTTGGTCTAAGCAAAAAACATTTATTTTTTAAATAGCCTGTAAATATATGTATTATAAAATTCCATACATTTTGCAAGACACTACAGGTTAAAAGGGGAATATTTTTAACTAATAGATATCAGCATGAAACTTCCCCAGTTAATTTCTTACATTGAGACAACAATTTTTGTATTATAAGTTTTCTCAAATGTTATGTATAAATATGTAATATTTGCATTATATAATACTAATTTTTGGGGAATTTAGAAGTAATCTACAGACGCAAATTGACAAAGTTAGTTTAATAAAGACCTAAATGCGTATTTTGGATGTTTTCTTTCCACTAGAAATACATTAATAAATAGCCAAAAAAAACCTTGAAAACCTCATAGCCTTTTCAATTTGCATTAATTCTGCCATTTAAAATCTAAAATAAATTGAAAGTACATCAATTGTCAATACATCAAAAGCTCTATTCATTTGTACAATTTTACACCTCTAAGCAGTTATTTAGCAGATTTAAAATTCATATCAAAAAGCATTGAATAGGTGTTTTTTTCATAAATGTGTCTTTGTGTAAATAATATAAAGAAGAAGAAGAAGAATACAACAACATATTTTGTTTATGACGTCTTTAATTTTTTCAACTGTTGTGATTGTAAATATCGCGAGTTTTTAGCGTGGTGTTATCGGCCAATCAGTGCCGTCACTAATAAACGATTGACCAATAAGGCGTCAGTTTACTGTCGCGTGGTTGCCAGGGAGGGAAAAGTTCCGCTGCTGTTCGCGCGCTGACCTGACAGACGGCAGTAAACTCATCATGGACGTGGAGATGGTGGAGGCTGAGCAGAAACCGACAGAGAGCGGGCAGAAGACGGACATAGGAGCCGGGGAGACTTCGACTAAAAGCTCCGGCTTCACCTACGAGCTGCCCTGGGTGGAGAAATACCGTCCGCTGAAGCTGAACGAGATCGTGGGGAACGTGGAGACGGTGAGCCGGCTGGAGGTGTTCGCCAGAGAGGGAAACGTCCCCAACATCATCATCGCAGGTCGGTATAAACAAGGAGTGGAGATTAAAGTTTAGAGTTTTATGTTTTCTCCAGACAGGCTGCAGAATAATAATACCACTGCATGGTTCTCCGGGGCAGAAGTTTGAAGAAGTACTCGGATTTTTTACTGAAATAAAAGTAGCAATACTACAGTGTAGAAATATTAGCATAGTATTAGCATCAACATATACTTTAAGTATCACAAGTAAAGTAACTCATTGGGCAGATTGGCTCATTTTAGAAACATGTTGTATTACAATATATTGTATTGTATATTATTACTGGATTATATCATAATGCATTAGTTGATTTAGATTTTGTATCAAATGTAATGATCTGAATCTGCAAAGTAACTAAAAAGTACATTTACCTGTGGGGAAGTAGACGTATCGAGTGGCAGAAAATGGAAACACAAGTAAACCACTAGTAGCTCAATGTGTATTTACGCACAGTATTTGAGTAAATGTACTTAGTTACTTTTCACCACAGAACCTAACAGGAAAATGGGCACAAGACATTTGTTGCACTAAATAGTTCAACCAATGCATCGCCATTCAACTTATTTATTATTATTTGCATAACCAAGAAAGGAACATCTTATTGTAAAGTTGTTTTTACTAACGCACTGTTGGATCATAAAAACTCAATGAATCCTATTTGACTGTTGTGCTCCAGGCCCTCCCGGCACAGGAAAGACCACCAGCATCTTGTGTTTGGCCCGAGCTCTGCTGGGAGCCTCCATGAAAGACGCCGTGCTGGAGCTCAACGCCTCAAACGAAAGGTGACACAATAACAACAAACATTTGACCAAAATAATCTTTGCTCAAGGTCCATGAACTATCTTTTTACTTTGAGCTCAGATTATTTTGTTAATCTCTTTCTAAGGCTCAAGAATGAACGTTGATGCTCAGAAATGATGATGATGATGAGATGCACCGATTGCTATAATTGGCCGCATACACAAACATTTTTGTAACTTTTCTTTCATTGAAAATTGAAATTCAATTATATGTTTATAATAAAACATTGACTATTCAAAACTGCACCAAGTTACATTACATTTTTGCTGTCAAAACCTTGTTTTTAAGGTTCCTCCGCGGCTTAATTTGGATTTGCAGTTGTTACAAATTGTGAGCTTTATATGTTCGTCACTCATACTGAATAACTTCCACACCGACGACGTGTGTGCGTGTGCGTGTGTGTGTGTGGGGTGTCTGTGCAACAATAAACCGTCGTGTGGCACGTGTGTAAATTCACCGGCCAGTTTTGATCGATGCATCTCTACTCAGAAATCAACACATATTGGCTTTAGTTCATTAATATGTGTGTTGTTGAGTCTATAGTGCTGCTGTTGTGTCTGCAGGGGAATCGACGTGGTGAGGAACAAGATCAAGATGTTTGCTCAGCAGAAAGTCACACTGCCCAAAGGACGACACAAGGTCATCATCCTGGACGAAGCAGACAGGTGAGACGAGTAATATCAGGGCAGTGAACTCCAAAACCGGACTGTCGCAGTTATTGACTTTGCCTCTAACATTGTCAGGACCCTGCAAAGTGTCCCAAGATAAATCTGACCCAGATAATTAAAAGGATGAGAACAATGTTACACAAATTTAAGTTAAGCTTTTTAATTTTTTTGTGAAATACTTTCACCTTTTCAGACCTCTAGAAATCCTTCAAATGAAATGATCCGAGAAAGATATATTAAACCGCTCACAACCTATGATGAGGGGTCACAAGTAGATCTTGAATAATTTTAAGATGAACACATGACAAATCTGTTGGATCTTTTTAAGAAGGTGGTTTAAGCAAGTTGAGCTAAAATGGGACGTTTTATTGACATTTTTGCAGTTGTTTTAGCTTCATTTGTCCCTTGAGACAATATTTGTTTTACAAGAGAGACCAGATCAAAATGGCAGCATAGAGTTGTGAACAGTCATGTAAAAAATGTAATTAGGTGTAGCACAATAACAAGACCTGAGAGATGTTGGAACATTCCTCATAAAACATGTTTTGAATGTCTAAATATGAAATCATGTTTTTTACATTATCCCAAAACTGAGTAGTAGGAAAATGCAGTTTCTCTGATCTGACTCTAATCTAAACTGTTTAAAATGGAAGAGGCAAACAGGAAGTTGACACAATGTCTCTATCTTTCTTCATCCTCTGCCCAGCATGACAGACGGAGCTCAGCAGGCGTTGAGGAGGATCATGGAGATCTACTCAAAGACGACACGCTTCGCTCTCGCCTGTAACGCCTCAGATAAGATCATCGAGCCGATCCAGTCTCGCTGCGCGGTGCTGCGTTACTCCAAACTGACCGACGGACAGATCCTGGCGCGGCTACAGGAAGTGGTGGAGAAGGAGCATCTGTCGGTGTCTGACGACGGGCTGGAGGCCGTCATCTTCACCGCCCAGGGAGACATGAGACAGGTGAGGGTGGAGTTACTGTGGTTGTATGAGGTATTTATCCACAGTTCCTGACAGTAGATGCAGTTTGTAGAAACAGATGGGTGTACCAGCAGGAAGCTAAGCAAGGTACTGCTGCAAAATGTATTTTACACACCAAAAAAATTCAGCTCAAGTGTACGGTATATTTACAATACTTTCATTGCTTTACCTTGCAGTCAGACAGCCACTTCTAAGGCGGAAATGAAGTTGTCATATTCATCTACGCTTTCTTTAAAGCCACCAGACTCCATTGACAAAAACAGTCATTTAAAGGCTTAGTTCAGATTCACCAAAGTCGCACAATGACACAAACTGACTATGGACAATGGAGTCTGGTGGCTTTTAAAGAGAGCAGAGATAACGGCTTCTGTTCCCCATTGAAAATGGCTGTCTGACGTCATAGTAAAGCTGTGAAAATATTGTAAATATAGCGTCCATTTAAACTGATATTGATTTTTATAGTTGCTTTTAAATAAGTTTTGCTGCTGCCCCCGTCCTCAGCAGTACATTGCTTAACTTCCTGTCTGTTTTTCTAAACTGGGGGTGTGCAGACCGCTATCTAATACACTGACCTTGGACAAGTACCTCATACAACCCCACTTCAAATATCCAAACTATCCCTCAAGAGTCTTGTGCTTAGCTAAAATGCACGTGGTCGTTTTGCTGACTTCCTGTTCCTGCGTTTTTTAGGCCTTGAACAACCTGCAGTCCACGAACTCCGGCTTCGGCTACATCAACAGTGAGAACGTCTTCAAAGTGTGCGACGAGCCTCACCCTCTGCTGGTGAAAAGCATGCTGGGACACTGCGTGGACGGGGACATCGACAAAGCCTACCAGGTGGTGGAGCAGCTGTGGGCGCTGGGCTACTCTCCAGAGGACATCATCGGAAACATCTTCAGGGTCTGCAAGACGTACCAGATGCCCGAGTACCTCAAACTGGAATTCATCAAGGTGAGGCCGAGCTCAGCCCCCCGACGTTAAAACCATTTATTGATGATTGATGATTTTTTTTTTTATAAATGTATCAAGCAAAAAATATGTTTTGGATAAACAAGATATTTCAAAAGCGTCACCTTGGACTTTCACTACTTTCTAATGTTTTATAGTCTAAATCATTTAAAACATACTATTCAATTAAAAATAAGGACATTGTAACGTACAATTGAACATTAAATTCAGTAAGACAAACAGGGTAAAAAGGATGGATTTTCAGTTAAAGTGTAACAATGAAATGTACACTAAAATCTTTTTTTTTTTTTACATTTCTATTAGTGTACAGATTAAACAAAAATACATCATGCGAGTCAGCGAGCTTTAGAGGTGCTCGTAGGTGCATGTGTGAACTCTGAACAGAGCCAGGCTAGCATTATGCTAAGCTAGGCTAACAATGTCCAAACTCCAGCTCTGTACTGAACACGCAGACATCAAAACTTTTTCTGATATTCTGAAAAAGTGTTGAACTGTTCCTTTTTAACCTGTCGAAGATGACCTTACATGTGATACTTTCTCAGCACATTGACACGGGACCGTGAAATCAAACGTTCTGCAGAAACTGAACTTCTTACCCGACTTTGTGCTTTTGTCCTGCAGGAGATCGGCTACACACACATGAGGGTGGCTGAAGGTGTGAACTCCCTGCTGCAGATGGCCGGTCTGCTGGGTCGACTCTGCAGCAAGACAGCGCCCCCTGCTGCCAGCTGAACCTCCTTTAAAGCCTGCCGCTGCGTCCTCACGGCGCCAGACTCTTCTGTGCTTAAAAACCCCCCAGAATGTGTTTAATGCTGAAGGAGCTGCACATTATATCGAACACTCCTTCATTCACACCTGGTGAAGATGTTTTTGATGCGGTCAGATCGTCAGTGTGTTGCACTTGTTTCAACATCACAGCAGACATTTCGTATCTGTCTGTGGAAGCAAAATTAAAAAAAAAAATAGAGACAATAAATCATCTTTTTCATGATTAGTGTTGACATGTTTTATTTTTTTTTTTGTTGGTTTACTAATTAATCAGCAGCGGCGCGTCAGTGTTGGAGTAACTTGTTCCATGTAACGGCTCCATTCATTCGGCAGCATGCGCTCAAATTCTGAGCCTCGTTTTTGATTGGTTCTCTTAATTGAATTTGCAGCGCTTCTCGTCTGCTGATCAAATCCATGTGCAAGCTTTAAGCAACAGGAGTTGCCGACCACAATCTACATGTGATTTTGCTATATATCAGACTTTGAATAAATAAGTGAATCTTTTCAGTACTTTCATCTTATTGCCCAGTTTAAAACATTTGTTAGAAAAGTAATAAGTTTCTTTACTTTGAAGTAATTCAAATAGTTACATTACTTATTACTTTTAACTAGTAATCTGTAACCCATTACATTTCAAAAGTAACCTTCCCAACACTGGTCTGTTGCATGCAGTATGCATACCATTGGGACATACTGCTGAATACTACTACGACCCCTTGAACTTTGACCCTCTTGCTCATATATCCGCTGTGAAAAAGATTAATATTCTTGTAATGAGCGTTAGTTATTAGGTAATGCGGCATAAGATGCTATTTAACATGTGTTAAGACTTTATAAGTGATGATCGCTTATCTCACAATAAACATGTTTGTGAGATTATAGGACATTAATAAGCACTTACAAGAAACTGAACAGTTTATAGACTGCGAAGGAACATTAAAAAAATCCTTATGACTTGTGGATGAAAACAGATTTATTTACCGTAATAAGGCATTTTCTCGCTTTAGATCTGGTAGCTGTTAAATAGTTAACTGTTAAAGCGTGCATATTTAACTGCCAAGGAATGCATAATAAAGTATTTATTAATCTTAATAAAGCAACACAACAAAGGTTAGTAAAGGTTTAACAAGGACATAATAGGTAAATTAGTTAAACTGCAAATGAAATGCTTTTATAAACAATTACAAGAAACTCATAAGGCTTTTATTAACGTTCTTAAACAGTATAAACGCAATAAACATGTTTATGATACTATTATTCACACTTATATAGTTGTAACACAATGTTATTAAGCATCTTATAAGGGATTATTAACTAATATATATATGTATATTAACTAACGCTTATACAAAGGCCCTTAATATTAAGCACTGCCCGACTTTTACTGAAGTAATCGATCTGAATAATTCTTCTACCGCTACAGAATATTCAGGTCAAACCACTGTTTTGGGTATTAACAACTTTATTTCATTACAAACCTTGTTTACATTAAAAGTCATGGAACAACAAACCCCAGAGTAACAGCTACCAATGCTTCAGTACAAATCTCAAAAGTAATAGTTGTAATAATAAATATTAATACAGTAACAGACGGCATAATTACAGTTAGTGTATATATATATAGAATAAAATAACTGAATATTTGAACCAGAGTTAGTTTGTAGTGCAGAAACCCCCTCCCTAAGATTTGAGAGTTTGGTTTTACAGAGAGGTCCTCAGGAAACCCAATGAGAGTCAAAACACCAGGATTTATTTCCTGCTCTTCAGTCCTCCAGCAGGGAGCAGCCTCACACCACAGAGCAGAACTACTTTTTTTTTTTTTTTTTTAACCGTAGTCATCAAAAGTACCGCATCACTGCCTGAAACCACAGAAACCACGTCAACATCAGCCAGGCGAGCAACACGTCCGCCAGACATCACAGATCTCATCCACCGCCTGTCATCCTCTTCTCTAACACGCAGCGACATTTTAAGTGCAATTTATCAAAACCAATGTCACTGAAGCCGAACGAGTCCTTACAGTCAGAGCATCATCGACAATCACCAACCCTGCTGGTCGCTTTCAGTCCGGAGACACAAAAACTGCAACACAATGTGGAAGGAATTCAAGATTTAACGTCTAGATTATTTTTTATGTGGAGGTGTTTTTCTTCACCCGTCTCTTGAGTTGAGAGGCAGGTTGACGGCTGAACAACATCTCAGTACTACACTGATACCACTTCACAGACCGCATGCCAAAACTCCACAACGAGCATGCTGTTGACGGGCCTAATGAACAGAGAGCGGGGCGGCTTCAGGAACAGAAAAGGAAGACGCTTTCAGGATCCCCATCGAAAGGAAGGGTAGAGGATAAAAGGAACAGTTCCATTTCTTAAAATGATGATTTTGTTTTCAAATTACTTAAACCTGGAATAACAGACAAAAGTCGGCCCCAATCACTGAAAAAACTTTGCCCTCTCTTCAAGTTTGTCTGGAGAAAACTGTAAAAACTCTACATGCTGACATTGCTGGTGATCGCAGAACAGGAAGTGTCTCTTTTAAAACAGATGGACGAATATGTTTCTTCTTTCACCGTGTCCAATCCTCTAGTTTGTTCTACATCTGTTCTGCATGTGTAGTTTATGTCAGCGTATTTTGGGCTATTGTATGAAAAAATTTAATAATAAGAATAATTAAGTATTATTAAGCAAAGTGTGTGGGTGTGGGGGCTAATCTCTAATAATCAGAGGAAAAAACGTGAGAAATTTGTTTTAAAATCTCAGAAATTCTCTGAGATTAAAGTTGAAGACAGAAGACAGTTTTTTTTTGTCAAGGAACCGCATCGCTTCAAGGTTGGATCATCACACCGCAGACGAGACTGCTTGACGTGTATTATGCCTGCAGAGGATGACCTAATGAAATTATACTTTGCAAATCAGATCTAGCAAAAAAGGAAACCCTCGTGATTTTAGCCCAGAGTCACCAGAAGCATCCAGACTTTGAAGAGAGAGAGAATTGGACATACTCAGAAGAAAACAACAAACCGATTTGGATGAGGTTTTAGCTTTTGTGCATCAGGAACTACAAAGCAATGAACATATGAATGATATCTCCGTGTTCCAGACTATACATACACTATATTGATCCAACCTTGCAAAGTTAAGCCATGTGGTTCCTTGACAAAAAACATTTCTGAGTTTTCTCTTGCAAATTTATGACTTTATAATCTCAGAGAATATTACATTTTTTTCCTCGCAAATTTAAATCTTTAATCTCAGAAATTGTAAATGTTTTTCTCAGAATATTACCTCCCTCCCCTGGCTCCGTAATTTCATATTTAAGTTTTCATAGATATTATGATATTGTTTTGGTGTTGTTACATCAATCAAATTCCCTCTGTTTACTCATAAATAACAGATCTTTTGTCGGGCATTGCAGGGCAGGAAAGACGCGATTAATATTAAAAACTATTTTTATTATTTTGGTGAAACATTCCCTTAAAGTTACTATAATTCTAGGAAAAGAGTTCATCGTTTCAGAAACGAGATTCATAGCAAACACCACTACCAACCACAGTCATAACTAAATAATAATGATTATAATAAGAGTAATAATAAAAAAGAAGAACGGATCAGGACCAAACTAAAAGGAAGAGAAATGATCTGATCTGGTCTGAAAACAATCCGCAGTCAACTGAAGAAATACAACACAACTGTATGTAAATATGAACCAGCTGAACTCCGTGTACAGTTACATCTACAGCGTCAACACGGCAACCACATGGCTCCAGGGAGGAGGGAGTGAAAGCTACCAACATCAGCGTCCTAAAGAGCACAGGGTCAAATCTAAAGATATCTACGGGAGTTTCTCTACTTTACATGATGTTAGATGTGACCTTTTTTTTTTTTTTCTTGAGGAAGAACGTTTACAACTACAACGTTAGAAATGTTTGGCTGCGTCCTACATAGGGTAACGTTTCAGATGCATGCGGCATCCGGGGAAGAAAAGAAGACGAAGAATTGAAGAGTAAAGAGAGAGACAACAGAGCGGGAACAGTCCTACGCGGTCATTTCGATGGTCTGTTCTGCCGTGTGTCCGGGGATGGTGGAGTTAGCGCCCTCTGGCAGTGTGTTGGTGGTACTGCGGCTCCGGACGCCTTCAGTGGAGCCGACGCTGGAGGCCGAGTGAGTCCTGGAGCGAACCAGCCGGGTCATACCAGCTGTGGGCACTGGGGGGGGGCGACAGAGACATACATGTGTTAGCAACAGAAAACAGTGTGGAGCTGGTTCTGTGGGCGTTAGGGCAGGGATGCACCAATCGTGAAATTCTGGGCCGATACCGATGTTTATAATAACAATTTGGCCGAGAGCCGATGTTTTGCTGTTCACTGCCTCAGCCAAGGTGGTTACGTTTTCAGCTCCCTTTGTCTGTCAGCAGGTAATACCCTGCTGTTAAAAAGCGGTACTGTGCCCCATTTTATTAGTACCGGTACTTTGAGAAAATTGTCGAAATATATTTTCAAAATATTTTCAGTTTTTTTTTTCTTTAAAGGAATAAAACAAAGAAAAACAAAGAATCAGATCTATTACTTATACTGATGTTTTAGGTTTTTGCTGTAGTATCAAGATATTTCGTCAGGTATCGTATCAAAGTCATAAGTTTGGTAACACTAGCGTTGCCTGAGTACGACCACAAATAACCGACAAAATATTCAGCCAGCGCCAAATTGATGTGACACAACAGATAAACATCAGCCACCAGTGAATGTCATGTTATTTGACGATATGCTGATGGCGGTCAACACGACGAACATCGGCTGATACCGATGTTCAGCCGATGAATTGGTGCATCCCTTGTGTGGTGGAAGCTGCAGCTCCTTCACTGTCCAACCAGCATGTGCTGATTTGAATCGTCCACACTGTGATTGAGCAGCTGGATTCAAACCGGATGACAGTGAGTCTGATGGTCCGTTCACACTGAAGCCAAATATTTCACATTTTCTGTTCAGTGTGAAGGGTCGCATCTGTAAGGGCCATAACGCTTCAACATGTGAATCTGAGGCGTCAAATCTGAACCCATCAGTGTTTCCATCTTCCAGCTCTGACCTGAGCCAGTTGTCATCATAGTGTCCGGTTGTGTGATTGAACACCCCATGATGAAACTGAGGCCAAGCGCTCCGGTTTGTAAAACAGTGGAAACACAAGACAGAACCGAGGCCTTACAGGCTCTTATAACTTCATGCTACTGTGGGCTCTAGGTAACGTTCCCCTAGTGGGAAAGGTGTATTGATTTGAACAAAAACAGATAAGTTATCTTCTGTTATTGTTGCTCTTTTCATAGTTTTCAGTTCATGTTATTGTGGGATGTGAGTTTTATCCTACAGAAGACATGAGCACTTCAAAACTATCAGATGTGAAGAGTGTCTGCAGTGTGAGCGAAGCTGCAGTGTGTTTGCATGCAGCAGCAAAGCCTGCTGGTTACTTTCACTGCAGAGGAAAGAAAACAATCAGCTGATCAACGGCATGCGCGCACACACACACACACACACACACACACACACACACACACACACAGCTAAGAAACAAAGATGGAAATTGAGATGGGGGGGTTTGTTAAAGATTCCGGTTGAAATCCTGATACCTGATTGGCTGCTCAGGCGGTTTAATACAACATGAGGGACTGGAGGAAACGAAGACAAAGAGAGAAGAAGAACAAGAGCAAAAGGAAGGAGGACAGGTTGAGAGATAATTGTAGTAATACGAGGCAACACACACACGCACACGCAGCTGCGTAGAGTACAACACAGCAAACTGCTACTTACAGTTAGTAGTGAAGCATGGCTGTAGACACACACACACACACACACACACACACACACACACACACACACA
>CALSBV010012179.1:3703786-3734606 GCA_943590825.1 Bovichtus diacanthus | reverse complement strand
CACACACACACACACACACACACACACACACACACACACACACTGTGTGAAGTCCTTATTTCTCACAGGTTTGTTCTCTGTGGTACATGTACTGTATGATGCGTGTGCATATTCACTCACGGTTGAGTCCGATGTCATGGTAGGTGAGGATTGTGGGTCGGTTGCCCTTAGCAACGCCCCTCATGGTGACGTGCAGCACACCGTGGGCTGTCTCCACATCATGCTCCTGAGCAACACAGCAGCAAACAACAAACAAACATCATGCTGTCTGCATCAACATCAAACACTACAACAGGAGCAAGAGAGAGAAAACGGGGCTGAAGGCTTTTTCTACATATGCCGTACTAAAAGATGCCTCGTCGAGCACGCGTATGCCATTTAGGATTCATGATCCCCCCATGGCTGGACAGCAGTGGCCTGACAGGGACAGGCTCTTGAGATACAGATGGTCAGGTGAGAAACTGAAATGCGAGACTGAACAGCTTGGCAACATTATTTTAACTGTAGGCCTACATGTCAGCAGTCATGGTAATAAAAGCTGAATATTCAAATTAAAGTGATCACCACGGTCAGTCATTGTTCTTCTGCAGGCAGCACAGAGAGACAGGGAGCGGGAGGCTACTGCTGGAAAATGCAGAAACTAAGTGGTGCGGCATCCACTTTCTAGAGTAATTCTTTATCACACCTAGGTTTCCACACCTACCGGTACTTTAATATCAAATTCAAGGACATTTACAAAAGGACTTTCAAGGCCCAACACAACATAGTTTGACACATGGATCAAGGTTAATTACTGCTAATACTGTATAATGAGAACTAGCAGGCAGAAGCTCACAGACGACAACACTTCTCAATTGTTAACAACTAATGTTAAAGTTAAAAAAGAAATCTAAAAGAACTTCAATTTCTATTCTTGCACAAAATATATCAAATTCAAACATTTTCAATGACTCATGTCTATTTTGGTCTATTTCCCAAAAGAACTTTCATGTCCTTAATTTTTACCCTCAAATTCACAAACTTTCAAGGATTTCACAGGACCCACAGAAACCATGGTTATATTCCTTCAAATTTGGGCTTTTATTGTCAAATTCTTTCTCCAGGGAGGCATGCACCCTGACGGACTACTTTTTCCCCACTGGCTGGCTACTTTGTCCTTGTGGAAAGTCCAGTATGCAGTAGAATACAGCACAAACTATGCCTATAATTTAATCTATAAATTAATGGAAACACCTGACAGTTTCTATTAATGCTTCTTAAGCTTCCTCACATGCATGTGCAAACACGCAATTTGTCACTACCCTGCATACTTTTACATGTTCGTATTGATTTAACCAGATGAATGTCAGATCCGCAGGAAATTTGTGAGGCACTCCTCCCCAAACCAGGACTTGATATCATGGTGAGGTTGCTCAATGAAGGAGCGAATACAAAACAACAAACTTTAACTAAATGTATATCTTCTTCCGTTGCTCCGATTATCTCAATCTGCCATTTATGTCGTTCTCTTGAAAATGAAATGCATGTGCTTTGACTGATTGTTGTCACTATCATACAACTCAAGCAGAAAACATACAGGCGAGCAACTAAAAACAGTCAGCTGTCTGCCATCGTATGCAGGTAAACAAGATGAGCAGGCTAACTAGCTAACCGGCTAAAAGGCCGACTCCTGTAAGTAGTAGCTGGCAAAGCGGGACTGTGAGTAAGGCTAATGAACGGCTAACTGGCTAACTCACCACCCCAACTCCTAAAGAACAGGAGATCTGGTGCAAATCCAGAGAGTCAGACATCCTGACAGAGGACAAGGAAGAGTTTTATAGAGGAAGAGGAAAGACAGAAAGAATCATAAACAGAAATAAATATTAAAGAGGTCAGCAGAGACGGAAAGAGAAAGAGGTCAGCTGTTGTCCTTTAGCCTTCTGCCAAGTGAAGGCAGAAAGAGACAAGGGTGACAAGAGGAATAATCTCTGTACTCATTGGCTGAGAGCAGTAAGGTCTTAAAGTTTAAACAGCCAACCACTTGTTGCCCTTCTTCCATTCTTCACTGGTTTTATCTTCTCTCACTCTGGGGCTGCTCGATGATGAAAGAAATCATAATAACGACCATTGGTGGTCAATATTGAGATCACGATTATTTAAGCTTGAAGACATAATGCATTTATTCAACTTTTTTTTTTATAATTGTCTTTTTAACCCTGGATTTTCCTATACTTTGAATAGAATTCAAATAAAAAAAAATGTTTTAGTCTAAAAATTGTAAAAAAAAAAAAAAGAAAATAGATAAGCAAAATTAATTATATATAATACTATACTACATTTTAATGAATTATATAAAAATAATAAATACATCAAATTATGTAAATATAATGCACTTCCACAATCTACTAAAAACTACTAAACATATATTCAGCATTTTGTTTGTGCTGGACTTATGACACAAGACAAAACAAGAGCATCACAGCGAAAGGTAATGTAATTATCGTTTTATCTCGATTATCTTGTTTTTATAATCACTGGAAGACAAAATTGTAACTGAGAATATAATTTGATTAATCGCCATCTGTTCTTTATCTTCCCTCCTCAGCTCCTTCCAATCCACACGGAAATCCAATTTCACAACAAATTACAAAAGAAATCATAAAACTAGATTTACCGCCACGCAGTTTTATGCCTCCGCCCACCAGTCAAGTTGCAGTTTACATCCACGTCTGTCCAAAATGTCATAATTTTATCATTTCATTGTGAAGTTGTCGTAATAAGCATTTTGGATTTATAGCCAAAAACGGGGTGCATAACACACAAAAAAAAAAAGAAAGATCAACAATATAAAAAAAAAGGCAGACTGACAAATGGCATTATAACAGCTGAAACTCCTTCATTTCTTCTCTTTATACTGTTTTTGTTTTAATATTTAATAATAAATAAGACACTCAATACGTAACCAGTGTTTCACACCTACTTTAGTATTAGGATGGAATCGAGATGGAAACCGACAAAGCTTTATTTTTAACTTGTTTTTTTTTTTAACCTATTTTAGCCTCAGTATATATCTTATTACGATGTTCTTGGATATGTTTCTTGTTTCCTATAGCTGTTTTTGCCCAATCCAAATTTCCTACAATGTGAAACAATAAAGTGAATCTTGACACAAAGGATTTTTGGTGTTCATTTCTTTTCATGGCTGAGTGTAAATGTACTTGAAAATTCAGACGTCCCTGAAATGAACTGCTGTTTTTCCAGCTGACTGACAGATTAACAGAATTACTTCAAAGGATGTTTTGGAGGAGGAGACAGCGAGGCAGAGCGTTAATCTGTGCTCTAATTTAAAATAACTCTCTGATCGGAGGCATTGATGCAAACTGACCTGCTGTACTGACGTCAGTCCGATGAGTCAATCAATATATACTGTACACGTGTGTGTGGGGAGCGGATGGTTATACAACTTACTTCAGCCTGAGGTTTGCATACAGACGTTTCGATTGACAGCCCTAGTTATAGATAAACTATACCACGGTCGCGTTACTTCAATGTGTCCACCACTGAGTAGATGAGTTTCAGTGTTTGTTGTGAAGACGTTGTCTCATTTAGCCTCTTATTAGCAAGCGCCTTTTTTAAGACACGTAAAAGCTACAAAATTCACAAATGGCGCATTTACTGATGAACAAAACATAACAAATCTTTTACGCTTGTGTCAACCACAGACCTTATTTCAGGCATCTAACATTTTTGGGGACTAACACAATAAAACAGATTCTGATTACATAAATAGGTCAACAAGTTGCACCACTGTTAAATGTTGTGCCGTATTAAAATGATTCCGGTGTTTTCACAAACGACATGATAAACACTGACTTTCTTAAATTATTACCAATATGTTTCATATTACAATTTTTTTTTAAACATAATATTTCATTATTTTCTCTACAATGCTGATGAAAAGTCTGACTCTATTCAGATTCCAACACTACAAAATGCCAAAGGAGAAGAAAAGGCGTGACGGCCTTACGTGTCGGTGCTGAACTCACCTGACAGTCAAAGTCCTGGAGATTTCTCCCATTCTGAAGGAACAGAAAGACATCTTTAATTATTATTGTCGTGAAATGAGTTTATCTAGAAATTAAAGTATCCAGCATATGCATCTCATTGTAAGCCACTTTATAAATCAGATGATATGTTTTTATTGAATATTCCTTGAGTCATGCGTTATCAGATGTGTTGGAAAAGCAGCGGTGGTACCTGTCCTGTCAGGAGAGGTTTGATCTCAGTCAGCTGGACATCGTGAAGCTCCTCCATCATAGGACCGCTTTACTGCCAATCAACCGGATAACACACGCCTTCCAGATAGATTTAAAAAGGACAGGAACAGGGAGACAGACAGGTACAGTGTTAGAGTGTCAGTTAGGGAACTATTAAAATGTCTCATGCGAGCATCGGTCTTGGTTTTTGGTTCTGCTGATGTGATGATACACAGGTTACATGTTTTTGCTTCCTGGTCTTAATGATTTTGTCAATTTATGTGACTGAACCCGGGCCACTGCGGCAAGGAATCAGCCTGGATACATGCTGCTCTACCAAGTGAGTTGTACTAGTGCAGGGAGTGAAAGCCAAAGTAGTGGATATAAGATAACACAAAAAAAATAGATGCATGCGTGGGATGCTTTTACTCGTTCAGTGCTGAAGTCTAGTGTTTATTCTTTTTTATAAATTTTCTAATATATATATATATATATATATCATAATGCTTTGCAAAATAATTCAAATAATTATTTTAAAATATCATAAGTGATAAAAAAATATTGTTGGAATTTAAATCCTATATTATACAACTGTATTAAACAAAACGAAATAACCAATTATTTTCGCACAAACATGTCAGCACTCGACTGTGCGTAAGTGTGCTCATGATTGTGCGTAGATTCTGTTCTTACCTCAGAACAAATCTCAAATAAGAAAAACAGAACTTACATGAAAACTGCGAATGTGTTTTTTTTTTTTTTTTTTGCAGTTTCTTGAAAAACGGTCGGTGAATGATGCGCCGCTGAGGAGTGAAGCCTCTTCCGAAGAAATCTCCACAGACCCCCATGTTAAAAAGTCCAACTTTACAGCAGAAATAAACATGTTTACAGCCTGGTACAAATAAATTGTATTAGGGGCGTGGCCGCTTTGAGTGACAGGTGGGTGCCGACTCAGGTCGCTGGCCACTAGCTGTGTGCTCTTCTGCGTCACCTGGGCCCGCCTTTATTTTTTTTTACAGACGATGACCATTTTTAAATTACCCGGAAGTTAGACAGTGGCATCACTGCCAAGAAAGCACAGCCGGAGCCGCCCACTGAGCTTCACAATGGCTCTTCAGAAACCTGTGGGTGACGTCACGGAGACTACGTCCATGTTTCATACAGTCTATGGTTAAAAACAAACAAAAAGTACACTTTTAGCCTAATAGACACTTGGGTCTGTGGTTTACGCTCGAAAAGCGAAACTCTCAAACTGCCTCTGTAGACAGATGTATTGATTAAATTAAGTGTATCTGTGTAACACATCCTGTGTGGATAGGTTGTAGGTATTACTAGTCCAGCAAGGAGTTAAGCTTTAAATTGGTTTTATAGGTCATCAAAATTATCAAGATTTGATTGTGCTGCTTGGGGAAATCCAGTCAAATATATACAATAAAATAAAAAATGTGAACTTGTAAAAGAAGACCACGTGCATTAAACTGCACTAATGAATTTAAAAGGACCTTTTTTAATTTTTTATTTTAGACATTTAAAGTCCTTGTGGTACTTGGCAATACCCTGGTCACACCAACAGCAGATTATTTGAGTCAAACAATAAAGAAGATACTTTTATGATCTAGCTCGGCCACCTGTCTGTCTGCCCATTTATCTGTCTCTCTCTCTCCCTCTCTCTCTGGGTGTCTACCCGTGTCAAACTGTCTTATCCAACTGTGCGAATCTAATGGAAAGATTCTGTGATCTCTCATTGGCAGTAGGCCATCCAGTGTGTGTGTGTGTGTGTGTGTGTGTGTGTGTGTGTGTGGGCAGGCAGGTTGGGTAACAGTGGTTTAGATGGATGTTGAGCTTCCTGTAGGCAATCTGGCTCTGACCCAACCAGATAACTGACTGAAGCTGCGGTCATCAGAGCACACACTGCACAGAGACCAGATGTGATGCCAGCACAGTACTGAAGTAGTACTGAATAAATACAATTGTACAAAATTGTATTTCATCATTCATAAATGGTATTTGTTCTGTTACTGGAGCTTTATGATGACGCTAAATTGAGCAGGTTACATGCAGCGAGTGCGGACAGACAGAAACCAAACTAGGGCTGCACAACATTTGAAAAAACTGACGATGCAAAAGAAAATGTACGCAATATATATTGTGATATAAAACCATACAGGAATTATCACCAGATGATGAAAGAAAAATTTCTGTCAAAATCAACCTTTCTTTACCTGAAATATTTCCATAGAAACTGCTGTTTTTATTCTTTTCTCAAACAAATCTTTCTTTTCCTTTATTTTTTTCCTCTCGTTTCTCACTCATTTTCAGGTTGTGGTTCGCAGTGCATGCAAAGACTGCATGTCACTCACTCGCAACAAACTGTGTATCCAAGAACCCTTTCATTTTAAATAAATGATGTTTGCTTCTCCGTAGTTTAGTCGTGGAAAAGGATAACCGTGCAAGTTTTACTTTTATAATCAAGCAGTACACAGTAGTAACATGACGCGTTTGAATTAATTTGCCTTTGACAACTTGACACTGCAATGACACAATTGTAAACATCGCAATGTCGATGCTGAAACAATATTTTGTGTATCCCTAAAACAAACTAAACTGCTGAGTTAACGCAGTCGGTGCAGAAATGAGTGCATGAGATGTCGAGCAGTCAAAGACACAACGTGCACACAGACGATCGGAAACATGAATACTGTCATTCTTGCAATAGCGAGCAAAGTTTCTCTATGATCCATGGTATCACCAAATCCTGAATATATTCAACATTGGGATAAGACTCCAAACCGGGATATTAATGTGTGTTCTTTAAGCATATTCAGCGATATGGCGTTAACATGAAACACATAAAAACCTGGTTATTCAAATCTTCTTCTAGTATTATCCAGGTGTATCTGTGCAGATGTGTCTTTGACTCCTCAATATCCAGAACATCTTTTCAACCAAACTGTCATGAGGAAGAAATGCCTTTAATACCCTGATAGATTTATCTTCTCCTCGTAGCAGGAATAAGACAATTACACAGCTCTGCATTACCAATGTCAGAATTCATTTCAGCAATCTAGGCCACCACTCTATCATTTATCATTATAGTAAGATAAGATATAACTTTACTCCCCCTCCGAGAACCATCACCTTACCGTGGTGGAGGGGTTTGTGTGCTCCTATGAACCTGAGGGCTGTGTTGTCGGGAGCCTAGTGCTCCTGGTAGGGTCTCCCATGGCAAATTGGTCTCAGGCGAGGGGCCAGACAAAGAATGGTTCAAGAACCCCAATGGCACATCAAAAAAGAGGAGGTGTGACCCTGCCCGGAGGAAGCCCGGGGCCCCCGTCTGGAGCCAGGCCTGGAAGGGGGGCCCGTCAACGAGCGCCTGGTGGCCGGGTTTGCCACGGAGCCCGGCCGGGCATAGCCCGAAGAAGCAACGTGGCACCCCCCCCCTCTCCATCATGTGGGCCTACCACCCGCAGGAAGAACCGTTGGGGTCGGGTACATTGCCAGACGGGTGGCAGTGAAGGTCGGGGACCTCGACGGACCAGACCTGGGCGGCAAAGGCTGGCTCTGGGGACGTGGAACGTCACCTCTCTGTGGGGGAAAGAGCCGGAGCTTGTGCGGGAGGCGGAGCGCTACCAGTTAGATCTGGTTGGGCTCTCCTCTACGCACAGTCTCGGTTCTGGAACCGTACTCCTGGATAGGGGTTGGACCTTATTCTCTCTGGAGTTGCTCAGGGTGTGAGGCGCCGGGCGGGTGTGGGGATACTCACAAATCCCCGGCTGAGTGCCGTTACGTTGGAGTTCACCCCGGTAGACGAGAGGGTCGCCTCCCTACGCCTACGGGTTATGGGGGGGAAAACTCTGACTGTTGTCTGTGCATATGCACCGAACAGCAGTTCAGAGTATTCGGCCTTCTTGGAGACCCTGAATGGAGTCCTGTTGGGGGCTCCAGTAGGGGACTCCATAGTTCTACTGGGAGACTTCAACGCGCACGTGGGCAACGATGGAGACACCTGGAGAGGCGTGATTGGGAGGAACGGCCTCCCTGATCTCAACCCGAGTGGTTGTTTGTTATTGGACTTCTGTGCTAGACATGGGCTGTCCATAACAAACACCATGTTCGAACATAAGGATGCTCATAAGTGTACATGGTACCAGAGCACCTTAGGCCGAAGATCGATGATCGATTTTGTAATCGTATCATCTGATCTGAGGCCGCATGTTTTGGACACTCGGGTAAAGAGAGGGGCGGAGCTGTCAACTGATCACCATCTGGTGGTGAGTTGGGTCAGGGGGTGGGGGAAGAGTCTGGACAGACCTGGTAAGCCCAAACGGGTAGTGCGGGTGAACTGGGAACGTCTGGAGGAGGCCCATACCCAAGAGACCTTTAACTCACACCTCCGGCGGAGTTTCTCTGGCATCCCTGTGGAGGTTGGGGGCATTGAGCCTGAGTGGTCAATGTTCAAAGCTTCCATTGCTGAAGCTGCGGAGGGAGCCTGCGGCCTCAAGGTCTTAGGTGCCTCAAAGGGCGGTAACCCTCGAACACCGTGGTGGACCGCGGTGGTCAGGGAAGCCGTCCGACTGAAGAAGGAGTCCTTCCGAGATATGTTATCACGGGGGACTCCAGAGGCGGTTGCAAGGTACCGACAGGCCCGAAGGGCAGCGGCCTCGGCCGTGACAGAGGCAAAGCAGCGGGTGTGGGAGGAGTTCGGAGAAGCCATGGAGAAGGACTTTCGGTCGGCACCAAAGTGCTTCTGGCGTACTGTCCGGCACCTCAGGAGGGGGAAGCAGGGAACCATCCAAGCTGTTTACAGCAGGGATGGAACACTGTTGACCTCAACTGAGGAGGTACTCGGGCGGTGGAAGGAGCATTTTGAGGAACTCCTCAATCCGACTAATACGCCCTCTTTGATAGAGGCAGGGCTGGAAGATTATGGGGGATCATCAGCAATTTCCCTGGTGGAAGTCACTGAGGTAGTCAAACAACTCCACAGTGGCAAGGCCCCGGGGATTGATGAGATCCGTCCAGAAATGTTGAAGGCTTTGGGTGTGGAGGGGCTGTCGTGGCTGACACGTCTCTTCAACATTGCGTGGAAGTCGGGAACAGTGCCTAAGGAGTGGCAGACCGGGGTGGTGGTTCCCCTGTATAAAAAGGGGAACCAGAGAGTGTGTGCCAATTACAGGGGTATCACACTGCTCAGCCTCCCGGGTAAAGTCTACTCCAAGGTGCTGGAAAGGAGGGTTCGGCCGATAGTCGAACCTCAGATTGAAGAGGAACAATGCGGATTCCGTTCTGGCCGTGGAACAACGGACCAGCTCTTCACTCTCACAAGGATCCTGGAGGGGGCCTGGGAGTATGCCCATCCGGTTTACATGTGTTTTGTGGACCTGGAGAAAGCGTATGACCGGGTCCCCCGGGAGATACTGTGGGAGGTGCTGCGGGAGTATGGGGTGAGGGGGGCGCTTTTGAGGGCCATCCAATCCCTGTACGCCCAAAGCAAGAGTTGTGTCCGGGTTCTCGGCAGTAAGTCGGACTCGTTCCCGGTGGGTGTTGGCCTCCGCCAGGGCTGCGCTTTGTCACCAATCCTGTTTGTGGTATTCATGGACAGGATATCGAGGCGTAGTCGGGGGGAGGAGGTTGCAGTTTGGTGGGCTTGGGATCTCATCGTTGCTCTTTGCAGACGATGTGGTCCTGATGGCATCATCAGCCTGTGACCTTCAGCACTCACTGGATCGGTTCGCAGCCGAGTGTGAAGCGGTTGGAATGAGCATCAGCACCTCAAAATCTGAGGCCATGGTTCTCAGCAGGAAACCGGTGGATTGTCTACTCCGGGTAGGGAATGAGTCCTTACCCCAAGTGAAGGAGTTCAAGTACCTAGGGGTCTTGTTCACGAGTGAGGGGAAAATGGAGCGGGAGATGGGCCGGAGAATCGGAGCAGCGGGCGCGGTATTGCACTCGCTTTACCGCACCGTTGTGACGAAAAGAGAGCTGAGCCAGAAGGCAAAGCTCTCGATCTACCGGTCTATCTTCGTTCCTACTCTCACCTATGGTCATGAAGGTTGGGTCATGACCGAAAGGACGAGATCGCGGGTACAAGCGGCCGAAATGGGTTTTCTCAGAAGGGTGGCTGGCTTCTCCCTTAGAGATAGGGTGAGGAGTTCAGTCATCCGAGAGAAGCTCGGAGTAGAACCGCTGCTCCTTTGCGTAGAAAGGAGCCAGTTGAGGTGGTTCGGGCATCTGGTAAGGATGCCCCCTGGGCGCCTCCCTAGGGAGGTGTTCCAGGCACAGCCAGCTGGGAGGAGACCACGGGGAAGACCCAGGACGAGGTAGAGAGATTATATCTCCACACTGGCCTGGGAACGCCTCGGGGTCCCCCAGTCAGAGTTGGTCAACGTGGTCCGGGAAAAGGAAGTTTGGGGCCCCCTGCTGGAGCTGTTGCCCCCGCGACCCGACCCCGGATAAGCGGTTGAAGATGGATGGATGGATGGATGGATAACTTTACTCGAGTATAAATGTTGTGCTGCAGTTAAGTAGGAAAGAGTGCAAAAATATATATATATATATATATATATTTAGAGAACAAAATAAAAATAATAAAGATTATCAATACAGTAAGGTGCAAAAACCTAATACACAATGCCAACAGGTTAACAGTATACCCGTCATAAATTTAAGCTGGTTAACAGGTAACCAGGATACTCCAAAAAAAACTGATCATAACTCGGATATGAGTGTAGACGTGAGGAGCTCATTAAAACAGTCTCCATGCAGATAATCAGAAACCTAGATAATGTTGTGATCATGAACACAGGCAGGGGAGGTACAAATCCAGGGTTCTTGATGTTCCATGTACAGTGGACCCACTGACCCCCATATTGTCATATGTCACCTTCTTAAACTAATGGCCTAAGTCATATTTTAAAGTTTTTCAAAAAACTGAACCAAATATAAAATGTCTGTGTGGTGTAGCCTTTTACAGATACATAAAACATTTAAAAAGGGATTGCTATGGAACTCAAAATATTGACTGTAGCGGTATTTGTCAATGCACATCAGATAAATAGTAACATTTAGAGATACATGGCCACCAGTGGAAACCGGCCGGTTGTCAGCTGATCGTCCATGACCAGTGACGATCAGTCTTATATGTCACATTTTTTGCAAGTCAAATGTACACAAAGGTATCGCATAGGCTTGGGCGATATGGCGAAATTATCTTTCAACAAGATATTTTTTGGCAATGATAATGTCACTCATCTGTCCAAGATAACAGAACAATATTCAATTATGCAATGCCTGTTCTGATTTTGTTATTGTACTTTTTCTCTTGCTTTCTCGACGCTTCAATGTGTGTTTCCCACACATAGACTTTCCGTGAGCGGGCCGCCCAGTTATATTAAGGGACGTCCAATAGGCAATATTTGTCGACCCATTTTGGCATTTTATTGTTTTTATCCATCCGAGAGAACATCGCCATTCGCGATCGATTAACTAGACTATTAGATACTAGAACTGAATACTACGTACACAGGCCGATTGAAGACGTCACGTTGTTCCTATGGTAACTTCTTATAGTATTAGACATTTTTAATTAAACTGATTAATTGATTTAAATATCGGCAGTTACAATTATAAGCTTTGCATCAGATCTGAGGTTGTGTTTCCATGCTGAAGTGAGTGGACCGATGCTCTTGGCTCCGCTGTCCGTCCGCCCACTCACACACACACACACACACACACACACACACACGTTAAATGCTGCCTAATTAATGAGCCTGGATGCTAATGTTAGCTCCAGACAGGCAGCTTAGGCTTAGCAACCGTTACTACGGGAGACGATTCCCCCCGATAGTGACACACACACGCGCGCGCACACGCGCACACACACACACACACACACACACACACACACTTGTAACCAAATACACTATCGCCATAGAAGATCAGCCTCACAAGGACATATCAATAACGTCCGCGCTAACTTACTAGTTACTGTTAACACAACAATTAGCCTAATAAGCTACATTCTAGCTACTCATAGCTAATCAGCTAATAAGTAGCCGTTACGTTAGTAACGTTGGCCGTTACAACAGCTAACTGTCCTGAACGCCGTTAGCAACTCACCGTCAGCCGTTAGCTCCAGAAGCTACAGAAGTTATCCGTTGGATCTCACTAGTTAGTTAGTTAGCTGGTTAGCCCGTTACCGTCAACAGACAACCGTTGGTGAAGAGTTTAGCAGGTGGTCGCGAGGCTCCTCTCAGACTGAGCTCGCTGTCAGCAGCACGCGGACAGCAGGGGCGGAGCTACGTCAACGTAAACAACAGGGCGTTCATTGAGCGGCCGGTCACGAGGTCACCAAAATCACAACAGCTCTCAGATATTAATCAAATTTAGACAGAGGTGGAAGAAGTATTCCGATCTTTTACTGAACTAAAGTTGTGTAAAAACAGTCTGTCACAAGTAAAAGTAATTTATTCAAAAACGTACTTAATAAGTATCCATACATACTTAAAATGTATGAGCATAACAATATGCTTAAAGTAGGTCTCCGAAAAGTAAAAGTACTCATTACGCAGAATGGCACATTTCATAATAATATATATTACCGTATATCATTTAAATATAATTATTGATGCATTAATGTGTAAGCATGTTGCAGCTGGTACATATTTTATATTTACTACTTTATATGGCAGGTAGCTTAATTCATAATAATACAGAATGTATTAGTTGATTTATATTTTGTAATAATGATCTCAACATTGAAAAGTAGTCAAAATGAAATAGTAGTAGAGTAAAATTACAATATTTACCACTGAGATGTAGTGGAGTAGAAATATAGAGTAGCAGGAAATGAAAATACTCAAGTTAAGTACAAATACCTCAAAATTGTACAGTACAGTACTTGAGTTAATGTACTAAGTTACATTCTACCATTAGTAAAAGTACTAATACCACACTGTCAAAAGTAAAGTAAAAGTTTTGCATTTAAAATCAGTTAAATAAAGTCTGAATAAGTAGTATAAAAGTATTTATAGGGCAGTAAAATGTTCCCTGTCAATGTTTTATGATTGTATATGATGTTATGGATTAATATTACTGCTGCATTAATGTAACTAAACTATGTTGTTAACTTTTTTTTTTTTTTTTTCTAAACAGTGAAAAGTGTTTAGGTTCACAACCCTTATTCCCTCTATTTATTTATTTTTGATTAAATTTAGTGGCTTTAACAACGGCAAAGCTGTGAACACAGAGATACATAAATGTATATAGGGTACATATTTTCATTCCCTTCCACTGCTCTTAGTCGTCGTTTTCAGTCATTGTTCATAATTGTTGTTTCAATTACTGTCTGTAGTGGTCGTTTGTTGCGTTTATTTGTCTGTCTATTATATTGTTAGTTTGTACGCTTGTAGTACTGTTGTACACTGTTGTATTATGTGGTTTTAATGTCAAAAGTCTAACGAGGGACAAGGTCTGCAAATCAGCCACGACTAGGAGATATACGCTGCATCGTTTGCACTTTATTTAAATGTAACAATGCCTACATGTATTCTCCCTGACAAATAAATCAATAAAGAAATTCAAATGAAACCCCCTGAAGTCAAATTAATTGCTCCTTTCGAATGCGTGTCCTTATTTATTTTAAGATTTTCAATTATTTTTGTACTATTTATATAATTATAAAAATGTTAACTCATTAAGTATATTTCTTTGTCTCTTATTGCATTGCTTTATTCTATCCCTAATTAAAAAAATTGATATACTTTTTGTTGTTGTGTACTTGTTAGTGCCTGACGTGATGTGTTTATATTCTGTTGGGTAGTTTAATCTACAGCAATGCATCATATTCTATAAAACCATCATGTGTTTGTGTTTTTTTTGTCTCTCATCACAAAGGTGACGGCCATGTTATTGAAAGGTTATTTTTTAATGTTGTTTCGTGTGAATTCCAGTGTGCTCAAAGAGAGAATCAGTGCATTAACAAGAGATTTGGATTTAGTTGTTTAGGGAAATACGATTATACTGTATGCAAAGTGGCATAAGTGGACATTGGCAAAGCAGTTCATTGACGTAGTTATACAAACACGATTATGCAAAGAACTTTCCATTGTGTTTAAGGTGTTTTTACTGCCTGCAGGTGGAAAGCAGAGCATCAAACCCAGCCTTGTTTACTGCACAGCTCAGGTCATAACACACAAACAGGAATCCTTTGCTGTCCCTTTCAGTTTCCATCCCCTCTCTGTTCAGCAGTGTAGTCCAGTCTGGGTTAGTAGGAGTATTGGAAAGTTAACTCGTGATGAAGCCAGATGGATTTTCTTTTTTTGGGGGTTGGATTCTAGTTTTTCTGGCAGGAAGAGAAAAGAAAACATTTAAAGATCCTGGCTGTGTTTCAAATTAAAAACAAACCAGTGGTGTCCGTCGGCCGTGTGAACTTGGATTACAGCACCGATTCAGAAATAGATCATTTATAAATAAGTTTAATACTTACCCGCTTTCTCTAGGAGTTCAGCTAAATATCTTCCCATTTTAGATAATCAGAATCAGCTTTAATGGCTGAGTAAGAACAATTTTAACTAATCACCATGAAACTTCCCCAGTTGATATGTATGTAAATGAGGCATTATCTTATTATAAATGTGCTAATTTGCATTCAACAGAAATGTGAACATTAGATAGAGCCAGGCTCAACATTTCTTTCATGTTGTTGACATATTAGAGTCAAAGGTTTTTACAGAATTGATTTCAAATATCTGTTTGTATCATAGAAAATACTGTTAACAACCAATAAAAAATATGATTCACCATATCTTTAGGAGTAAAATGTGATATAAATCAGGCTCTGAATGATGTATGAACAGCCCCCTCAGTACAAAGCTTCAGAATATAGAGAGGAATGAAACTGGAAGGTTTGGTGTGGGTAAGTGCTGCTGAAGTGCAGATTTCTGGCTCAGAGTCTGAGAAAAAACTTGTTTAGAGAAAACAGCCTTTAAAGATATGTATTGTAACATTTCATACATTTTGCAGGACACTACAGGGGAATACGATAAAAACATGAACTAATAGATTTCACCATGAAACCTCCCCATTCATTTCTTACATTAAGACAATTCTTTTTTGTGTT
This sequence comes from Bovichtus diacanthus, assembly GCA_943590825.1. Taxonomy (NCBI): domain Eukaryota; kingdom Metazoa; phylum Chordata; class Actinopteri; order Perciformes; family Bovichtidae; genus Bovichtus; species Bovichtus diacanthus. Next base: position 3,719,252 of record CALSBV010012179.1, on the reverse strand, counting down.
ACAAGTTTTATGAAATGTTATGTTTAAATATGCAAATAAGGCATTATGTAATGCTGACTTTAGGTGAATTTAGGAGAAATCTACAGACGCAAATAGACAAAGTCAGGAAAACAAAAACCTAAACGTGTATTTTGGATGCTTTCTGTCACTGAAAGAAGACGTGTTATGGAAGCAAAACAGCTGAAAATCTCAAAATTGACCAGTGCATGAAAAATAATGTCACACACACACACACACACACACACACACACACACACACACACACACTGTCCTCTGTGAACAAACAGTGAGACCATCTGTCAGACTGGACCTGCGTAGAGAACAACAGAAATACAAATACTTTATAGAAACATACATTAACATTTAATTAACCTCATAACATAAAAATCTTACATCAGTGATCACAAGTGGTGTAAAGTAACTAAGTACATTTACTCAATTACTGTACTTAAGTACAATTCTGAGGTTCTTTACTTGAGTATTTACATTTTTAGTGTTGGGAAATAATTTTTGAAACGCAATAGGTTACATATTACTAGTTAGTTACTATTTTATTTACTTCAAAGTACTGTAACTTATTACATTTGATTGCTTTCCTAACAAATGTTTTGAACTAGGCAATAAAACTGAAAAGTCTTAAAAACATAAATGCTGCAATAGTGCATTTGTTGGGGACTATTTTCAGTGAAAAGTTAATCACACTTTTAATTTAAATATTGTTTGACTTTTAAGTTACGTTATAAATGACAATAAAAGTTAATACTCAAACTGATCCACTTTGCATATTCATGATCATCTGTGAGCATGTACAGGGCTGCACACCAACCTGCTTTATGGAGAAATTAATATTCTAAATGTATAATGAAACAGATGCGTGAAGCTCGAGTCGAACAACTAATCTTTAACTTCCAGTGAAAACAAGAACTGAAGCTACTTATCAGCTAAAACAAAATGAATCCTTACTAATCATGATGTGTCTATGTAAGTGTTGGGGGTTTATTATGACGTTAAGAGGAGTTTACATTCTACAATAACACACGTGACGTGTTTCAAGGCTAATTCGGCTATATTCTAAATTGATTTAGGGAAAAAACAAATACATTTAAATTAATCAAAATCATCAAAATTAATGGATTTTTGTATTCACCACAATAATTAAACACCTGCCACCAGAACATAATGTTGCAAGAAAATTTACCAACAATATGAATAAAATTAAATGCAAAAAATGTTTTTAAGATGAGACACTATAGGTAAAAACATTGTTTTTAATGCACTGGTTATTTTTGAGATTTTGCTTCCATAACACGTCTTCTTTCAGACTAGTGGAAATAAAACCCTCCAAAAATAAGTGTGTCTGTAGATTTCAACTAAATTCATCTAAAGTTAGCATTACATAACGCCTGATTTGCATATTTAAATATAACATCTCAAAAGAATTGTAATCCAAAAAATGATTGTCAAATTGTAAGAAATGAACTGGGGAGGTTTCATGGTGAAGTCTATTAGTTAAATGTTTGATCCTATTCACCTGTAGAGTGTACAAAACGTATGAATTTTACAATACATATCTTGAAAGGCTGTTTTCTCAAAATGAGTTTTTCCTCATCTCCACTTCAGCAGCACTTACACACACCAAACCTTCCAGTTTCATTCCTCTCTATATTCTGAAGCTTTGTACTGAGGAGTGTGTTCACAGCTCATTCAGAGCCTGATTTATACAACTTATTATTACTAAAAACATCAGAAATAGATTTTTATTGGCTCCAATTCTAAATTCCCACCGTAAAAACATTTGACCATTTCTAAAACCCTGGTGCTGTTATACACAAAACGTGACACATCCTCCACAGACGAGAACTTCATCATTTTAATCAAAGTTAGAATTCCTCAGAAACGTTTTCATGCTTTGAACAAAAATACAAAATAAAACATTGACTTTTGTCTTTGTAGCTTAATGTGCGTGAACTTGTGATGCCTTCAGGCGGGTCCTCCTCACCTCGGAAAATCCTGTGTTTGTGTTCGCGGCTGGATGTATTATATGATAACTTCAGGTCCGCTGAAACGCGCACATCTTTTAAATCAAGGCTGAAGACTTTTATGTTTGCCGCTGCCTTTTATTAAATCAAATTATTATGCATTATACACAGCACTGTTTTCTTATCTTGTATTGTATACCGGACTTTGTCTATTTTAGCTTGTTATTAAAATTTCTGTTCTCTTGGTTCGTTAATGACTGTTTTTAAATGCATTTAAATGTCATTTTAGAATGCGTTTCTTTCGCATGTCCTAATTCTTTTAATGTTTCTGTAAAGCACTTTGAATTGCCTTGTTGAAAGGTGCTATATAAAATAAACTTGCCTTGAACACGACGTTACTGTAGGCTACAAAAAAAAAATGTAAGTCTGGGGATGAACTCAGACCTGATTTGTCCAAGTTGTCGAGGCTCGCCTGAACGCACCATGAACTGAACTGTAAAATAAAACGGCATCAAAACTGAAACAAATGAAGTTTCACAATAATCGAAGAGAAGCAACAAGAAGCTCTGTTTCATCAAACACATCAGAGTTAACCAACCTGATTCATAACCAATCTTTCTATGAAAATAAATCTACAGCTTTATACAGTTAGCTTCTTATACAAGTGTATAAAACATTCACCTCGACATATTTACACTTAAAATTAGTTTTTTGTCCCAACAGAGGAGCGTTTTGCTGGTTAATTTGACTGAAAACAGTTTACTAGACTGGCCTCAATAAGAAATACTAACAATAATCTTCATCTGTGATGAATTATTTCTACATACAGAGATGAATATATGAGTTTTTCAAAGACTAAACTGAAAGAAATATACCTCACATATAAGACAAGTTCTTACGAGCCGGCTCTATTTGCTAAAGAAGGCGAGTGAGATGCAGCTGAAAGCTACGAAACACTGAATGTTGAAATCATTGTTACATATACAGTTTCCAAATGTCAAGAATAAACGTCCATGCTCATTAAAACATTGCTTTTAGGAATAACATTTTCTTTGTAAAGTCAGAAAGAGACATTTTGCAGAAACAAATTAAAAGCACCGATATAAATCAACATTTTTTTGAAAAATTCACCTAAAACCTGAAGAAAAAAAGGAGAGAAAATAAAGGAAATACTGAACTGAGCTTGTAACCTTGAGGCAAAGTCAGGACTCTGAACACATAACGTCTTTTATAAATCATCCATACAGCCATCTGTATGGTACGGTGTAGTTAGATACTCTGCTTTAAAAAAGGGACAGTTCAGCCTAAAATCAAAAATACATATTCTTCCTCTTACCTCTAGCGCTATTTGTCAATATAGATTGTTTTGGTGTGAGTTTCCGTAGAGATGTCTGCCTTCTCTCCAATATATTGGGACTAGATGGCACTCGGCTCAAAGCACCAAAAAAAAACACATTTGAAAAACTCAACAACAATGTCCGTTTCTAGAAATGATGACCCGGTTACTCGAGATAACTATTTTCTTTTTACTGTATCAGCGTGCAGAAGGAAGCATCTGCTCTGCTGAGATAGCCAACGTTCATGAGTAGCTGCACGCTTCTTTCTGCGCGCTGATATGGATGGTGGGTAGAAACTAGTTCCTGCATGAAACTGCTCACAACAAGGTCTGTGGGAGTTTTTGTTGTTGAGCTTTTCAAAAGTATTTTTATTCCGTTATATTGGGAGAGAAAGCCGACATCTCTACGACCGATATCTCACACCAGCATTTAAAAACGGTGACATTTTGCTGCAAAATCCATTAATTTCGAAAGGAATCGCCCTAGAAAATCTGCAGAAAATGTTTACATCAAGTTTAACTTGAACATATGACGCACAAAGAGGAGAGTCAAAAATAAACAAAGCTCACGTAGCTTATTAGCTCCAGTTGTGGTCGTCTGTGTATAAACTGCTCCACAGCAGAGTATAAATCTTTCTTTTAAATGAACTATGCTAACTATGCTAACTAACCAAACAAATTCAGTTCTTTTAAATCAAGGCTGAATACTTTTCAGTTCGCTGCTGCCTTTTATTAACTCAAATAGTTATTTATTTTATTCTTGTATTTATACCTGTCCTATTCTACTTTAGATTATAAAGTAAAAAAGTTAAAATTTAGAATATTTTCAATTCTCCTGGCTCTTTAATGGCTGTTTTAAATTGTATTCAAATGTCCTTTTATAATGTAAAGCGTTTTGACTTGCCTTGTTGCTGAAAGGTGCCTTGCTCATAAACTGACAGCTGATGCTAATTAACAAAAAGTAGGAAAGCTAGTTAGCTGAGAGTTCTTCTTCCTCTCTTCATTTACTTTTTATTGAATTAAATGAACAAAATGCCACAAGGGATTAAACGGCTGCGTACAGAGAAAACGGCGGCGCGTTAGTGGTCACCAAGCTTTTTGAAGCAAATGTTTCACAAAGGCGCACAAATGAATTTTGCTGTTGTGACGAGATCTGTAAAATGTTTTTTTTTCCTCTTTTTTTTTTTTTATAAAAAATGTATCCAGTATAATTATAAAATCTCTGCCTTGAAAGCATCACTGCGGAAATCTTTTAACAAAATCCTCATGTTTTAAAAAACCTATCCAAATCCTTTAGATGCGTTTGTGAGCTTTATCACACTTTGATGTCGTCAGCTTGGGTGGCTGCTAGAAAATGTCGTATGCTAACACTAAACTGTAAACTTTGTCCGATGCTAATGACAACTCATGCAGTTCAACGAGCCATCCAAACAGACAGAAGTCATTGTGTCCCGACAAAGTGGATGACAGCAGCTGATCCAAAATCAATCAATAATCAAACCTGCCATCAGCACGTGGTTGAACATATGGAGTTCTGCCAGAGCATTTTGGGAAATGTTCTGGTACCTTTGTGAAAATTAACAAAAGAAAAACATCGCCATCCTCGCCGTGCTGTAGTGCATCTTTTCTCCACCAGAGCTGCGGTCCTGTGACTGTGTGGAAACAAACCACAGTTTTCTCCTCAGAGTGTCGACTCGCTCTACGACTCGCTCTGCACAGGTCTGTCTAGTCGTGTGCTAGCCCCGTCAGTCTGTCTGTCTGCTCCAATTGGCTAGCAGTGACTTGCAGGGTCAAAGGTCAGGGGTCAGAGTTCAGGGAGTGGAAAGTGTCAGCGCCAGACCGACAGGTGTCTCACAGTGCACAGGTCACGCAGCAGCCGCCTGATTCGCTGTTTGAGTTGCGGGAGGCGGGACAAAGGGTCCGGAGGCTCAAGCTCCCCCGAATGATCCAGCCAGGACTCTAATACTGGAGAGACAGAACAAGAGAGAGAGAGGGAAGCAGAAGGAGAGAGAGGGAGGCAGAGGGAGAGAGAGGGAGAGCAAGAGAGGGCAAGAGAGAGAGAGACAGAGGGAGAGAGAGAGAGCAAGAGAGAGAGGGAGGCAGAGAGAGAGAGAGAGACAGAGAGAGAGAGGGAGAGCAAGAGAGAGAGAGAGACAGAGAGAGAGAGAGACAGAGAGAGAGAGAGAGAGAGCAAGAGAGAGAGAGAGAGAGAGAGAGACAGAGAGAGAGGGAGAGCAAGAGAGAGAGTGAGAAGAAGAGAAAGAGTTGTTTTTGAAAAAGGTAGTTTAAACATTTTTTCAAGTTTTTAATAAACAGGCATGTGTGTGTGTGTGTGTGTTACCGTCCAGCTCTCTCTCTATCAGGTCCATCCTGGCGCTGATCTGATGGTGAAGAGTCTCGACGTGCTCCAGCAGGTTCAGCTGACACTCGGCCTCCGACGCGGGACGAGGCTCCGCTGTGTGCGTCTGAGTGTGTGTGTGGCTCTCCCTTTTGATGCTGGGTGTGTCTGTGTGCGTCACAGTGTTTGCATCTGTTGTAGCATCAGCTGGTTTCTTGTCGACATCTTCTGGCTTTATTTCCTACAAAAACAGAATCAGAATTCCTGCTTCAGCATGTCAAAGATGACCACCACAGAACAGATAAGATGGTTAAGATAAAACAAACAAACAAGTGAAACAGGAGGAAGAAGTGAGAGAAGGGATGTTTGTATTTGATAACATAATTTCAGCAGCAGGTATAAATAGTTCCACATTTACAGGCCCAGAGCCTCAAAACTGGTTTTCAGTGGTCTCATAGCAACAGCTCTGCTCAGTGCTGCGAACATGAGGTACTGCTTCTACTAAAGGTCTCCGAGTTTCTATGAGACGAGCTTTGTTTTTTGTTTTTTTACACAACACTTCCCATGCCTTAAGTCACCTGAGGTTGACGTAAACTGCCAAGTCACACTTTGTTCCTTCAGAGGAGTGAGTGAAATATGGCAGAAACATGAACAAAAACACATCTTATGGAACATGTGAAGGAAAACTGAAAAGTGATACTGAAATTCAAAACCTGCTTTTCATAAATTGTCAGCTCTGTGGGGCTGCAATTAGACACAGTGGTGCTTTGAGCTAAATGCTAACATCAACAGGTATAATGTTTACCATGTTTACAGTTTTTGAGAGATATTTCACTCAAAACCCACACATGTCCACCTCCAGGTGCTGGGGGGAGGATGACCCCCAAAGTCATTCGGATTCATCATCTGGGAACCCTGAAATGTTGTACTAATCCATAAAGTAGATTCTCAGATATTTCACAAGATAAGTGAAAACTTTGACACACTGGTGCAGAAGGTTTAGGAAATCACCACATTCATTGGGAGTGAGCCAAATTTCATTTCAAAACAGCAGACTGACGGACGCTGCCATCCCGAGAGCCACTGGCATCACATCAGGAGTACCGATTCACATTAAATCAATTTGTGCCCAATTTCAGTGCCTGAGAATGCATCCAGCTGAGCCGCGCGTTCCTGGCGCTGGCAGAGCGAGCCTAAAACGGTCCCAAGTGTGGTTACACTTTTCAAAACTGCACGCAGACACCGCTCGCTGCATTATATGTAACGCGTTGCCCTGGTGACAGACTGACAGGCTGAAGACAATTTAGTAAATGTTCTAAATAAATAACAAAAAGGTACCGTTGGGTACCGGTGTCAGTTCAAATGTGAACGTTACTCAACCCTAGTTAAAACCGGGCAGATTTAAAGAGTAGGTTGCATATAACTAGACCAATATCTGCCCAATCAATACATCTATAATCAATCTATATCAGTATCAGCATGTCGGCTGAGAAGTAACAAAAAAGTTCAATCCAGAAATGTCAAAGATATGTTTGAGGTAATTTAGAAACAGTTTGTCCACCAGGGAACTGCTTTAAATGTGTAATTAATGTTGTGTGTTGTATATTTTAAGTATTTTTTTATGACAACTTTAATCTGTAAATGTGTCTTTGAGTACTATGAAAAGTGCTCTATAAATAAAATGCATAATTACTATTAGAATTATATCACTGACATTGTATGAAATATTTAGAAAATCTTTTATTTATATTGACGCTGATACTGTTTGTGTATCCACCTGCATCCACATTTCATTCCAACACATTATAATAGTTAAATAGTTAACTATTAATTAATAGTTAAAAGATGATGGATACTGATGAGAGAAACGTAATGTGGTTATCAAAGTGTAAATGTAAAGAATTAAACTTTATTCTGCACTCAGATCTGCATCCTGTCAGTTTTTACCTTCTGCTCAGCGTCCTGCTCCTGCTTCACTGCAGCCGTCTGCCTTTCCTTTTCTCTCTCCTCTGCTTTTTCCCATGATGCTCCGGGCTTCTGGTAGCAGTGCTCGCTGCTGACATAACAGACGGGGGTCTCTCCTCTCGGGCTGGATGTCAACCTCGACCCCTCCTCTCGTCTCCACGGCAACCTCCACAGCTGCAGGTCGGGGTGGGACGGAGAGCTGGGTGGACAGACGGACAAACGGACTGAATGTACGTGTCCGTGGACTGAAACGGATGAACTGAGTCACATAACGTAGCTGTACTCACTGTAACAGGCTGACTTTGAGCTGCAGCCCACTGAGGACCTGACTGAGGCCGTGTGTGTGCGCCAGCAGACTGCTGGTGTGTGAGATCTTGGAGGCGTTGATCTCCGAGTAGTTCTCCTTCACACATGACAGGCCAAACATGTGACCAGATATCAGCAAGTCAGGTTCTGACAGGAAACGCTGCGCCCGCCTCCACCCTGAAAACACACACACACACACACACACACACACACACACACACACACACACACACACACACACACACATACACACACACACTCACGCACACACACACACACACACACACACACACACACACACACACACACACACACACACACACACACTAAGCTTTCTATGGAAAACTTGCCAAGTATTGTTAAGAAAAACTTGATATTTGACTCCAGACCTACAGGTGATTATTACACAATGATTGTGCCATCTTAAGTACAGTTATGTGAAAAACAATAATCAAAGCAGCGAGTCGTCTGGATCATAAATCCTGGCTGCGCCTGAGGCCCACGTTATTATTTTTTGGAGGCAGCTGGAAGCTTTGACATCCTGCTGGATCCATCTTTTTCATACATGATCACATCATCATTTCTGTCACATGGATTGTCTTTGTTGTAATTTTATCATGTTGTTTATTCTGAGTTTTTCCTTGTGCGGTGCGAGGGTTTAAGGACAGAGGGGGTCGTATCCTGTACAATCTGTAAAGCCCCCTGAGACAAATGTGTAACTTGTGATATTGGGCTTTATAATAAAAAATTTGACCGATTAAGTGTCCTCACACACAGAGAGAGAGCTCCTACCTGCAGTGTGTCTGCAATAGTAGCAGGTGTAGTTGTGCGGGACGTTGTCTTCATATAAACCCATACAGGTGCCATGCTGCCAACACAGACATGACTCACACTGCAGACAAACACAGACAAAGAATAAAATACAATACAACAAAAAATCCATCACTGTAATCTGTGTTACTTCAGGGGGAATGATTACAGCGTCCCATAACTGCATTCTGTCGCAGAAACAGAATTTTTTTTAATTACAAACGTAAATTTAAAAACATGTTGGAGAAGAAATCTTTTGAAAAGGTATATGTGGACAGTGACATAAATACAGCTTACAAAGTATTTATGAAATAATTTAATTCAGCATTCTCCAAAAGATTTCCATTAGTAACTTGTTCAAAAAGATTGGACACAGATAATAATAATAATGCTTGGTTTATTGCTGACTTGCAAAATTCCTCCAGCATAAAAAACAATACCCTTTATGTCCTACACCACACAATCTAGCAAATAAAACATTAAACCTTCAATATGTATTAGAGCATGTGAGGTTTATTTTAAATTAGACTTAATGATGGAAAAGCAGAAGTTATAAAAAGATATTTCTGTATTTCCATCTGGTCGTGATTTAAGAGTTGTGCGTCTTACCTGGATCATGAAGTCGTTCTCCTCGTCCACCTCGCACACACACCTCACCACCTCGCACTCCTCTGTCTCCATAGCAACAGGCCAAGACGACGTGTCCTCCCCGCTCTCTGCTGTTAGCGTCGACCAGTCGCTGCCGTCGTCAGCTGAAAGGGAGACGTGCAGAAGTTAGAGAAGATTTCAAATCCAATTTTTTTTTTTTTTTAAATAACATGAATAAGAGTTCCCACCTTGCGTGTGTGTGTTTTCCTGTTCAGGGGAGAGCTTCACAGTGATCTGAGGTCGGTCTGAGTTGTCATCATCACTGCTGCAAAGTCCTGACGAAAAACAAAAAAGTACAGAACAATTACAAGTACTCACACCACACATAGTCGCTGTGCTAATACTCTTAAAAGTACTGATAATAAACAAACTGTGAGGCGCAGGAGAGTTTAAAGGTTCAATGTGTAAGAAATTAGCTCAAGTCTCTTCGGCCGCTGACTGGGGCTCCGTGTGATGGAGGTGGCTGCAGAGTGCTGCTCTCCTGGCTGCGCCGCCACCGGGAAAATGAGACGAATATGCGGGTCGTTTTCTAGTTTCTGCCACTTTGGATTTAGTCCAAAAAAACAAACAATGAAACTAACGTAACGTTACTTGGACTACAGCCCCGGTTAACATTAGTGGCCAGTAAACACAGATAGATAAGCCCCACGTGAAGATTATAAAACCGTTTTCTTTTTTTTCCAGATAGGTCAAATTTTGGTATTCTTTCGCTGCTGACTGACTGATGGGCACTACACAGAAGTAAATGCAATACACAATATAAAGAATACAATAAATATACTAAAGTACTACAACAAAAATATGAACATTAGAGATTGTAAGGACCCAGTTTAGAGGTGAAATACTGCGCCCTATTTCTGTGGAGCAGGTGGCTCGGAATTACACATAGAACCTTTAAGAGGGGGGAGGGAGGGCAAAGATAATGCGTGAGGTGAATTGAACAGGTGTGTGCAGGCCAAAAATAAATCAAGAACAACAACAGGAAGTTAGTTATTGTAGTGTGGCAGCAGTGGCTGTGACAGTGTGAAGTGTAACTTTTGTATTTTTCAACCTGGACCTTATTTCCCCATGTTTTTGTGGTTTACTCATGTAATTGTCGAAAACACTGTGTCCCAGTTCTGGGATGGGAGTCATTTGTTGGGACTGACTCTCACCTGACTGACTTTTCTTCTTCTTCTTCTTCTTTTTCTTCTTCTTTAGTTTGACTCTCAGGAAGTTCTTCCTCGCCTTCCTGTCCTGTTCTCCCATTTTCTCCCCCTCTCCTTCATTCTTCACTTCTGCTTACAGACAGGCAGGTGAGACGGGTAAGAAACAAAAGTAATGATGCTGGCTGAACTGTGAAAGCTGGACTCGTACTAAACTACTAACGTACGTACTTTGTTAACCCCTTCTGTACACATCCTTTTAAAGTTGCTCTGTTGTCCTTACAAAAAACTGCCATATAAATATTATATATGAATATCATTTTTGCTGAGTTAAATCTTTTAACCAACTTCAGTCCTGATCAACACTTCCAAATATTCATTAATTTTCAGAATGTTATGTTTTATATCATGCCACTGTTGTTTTTTGTGTGGAAAACAAAAATGTAATTATTTTCTGTATATAAAATGCTACAGGGAGTTTTTGTATTTTTTTCAGTCTGGGATATCTCAATTAGCAACAACACTGATTTTGATGAAAATCTTTTTTTTTGTTCAGTGTCAAAAAATAAAAAATAAAAAACTCCCCTTCCTAAAACTGCAAAAAAATAAAATACTATATATTAATATTATCTTACACATCCAATCAGTTAAATCTTTGACCAACTTCTGTCCTGATAATAATGTCCAAATAGTCATTTATTTTCTGAATTTCTATTTCAATTTCTAAATGGTAGGGGAAACTTTTATTCATAGTCTGGGATGTCAATAATTAGCAACAACATTGATTTTGATCAATAATACAGCAGCAGTCCCCTTCATGGAAACCAGGGAAATAACATGTATTTGCCCCGTAGGGCAAACATGAGAAAATGGCTAAATTTGGTCGAAAATAGTAAAAAGTAAAATTTTGAAGCCAGGGCTCGAGATTGAAAGCCTGATATAATAGAAAGCATGATTTTATGTTGGAATGTTCGTGGGTTAAAAGATTGTGGTTTTAATGAGTTTAATTTTTGTCCTTAAGGCTCTGAGTGTATTTTGGCTGCACAGTTTATTATAGACTTATTATTGGAGCTGAGGTTCAACTTCCAAAATTCAGAAAAACAAAAACACACACCTTTGCTAAAAAGCATAAATAACATGTATAACACGTGGACGGGTTGTTGTGGTCCTACCTGTTCCCAAGGCGCTGAGCTCTCTGTTGTCACGGTGACAGGTGCTGTTCTGGTCCTCACTCTTCCTCTCTGACATGAAGACGCTGCCCTGAGAAGACGACCGCTTCCTCCTACAACAACAACAGCCGTCAGTGTTCAACACAACTTTCCTCCTGCTTAACTTCCTGTGAAGCTCCTGCTCTGGGACTTGAACCCTCGACCCACCTCGGGGCCTCCAGCTGCTCGTCCAGCTGCTGGTCGGAGTGGTAGTACTTGATGTGGTAGTGCAGCAGACTCGCCTTCCTGAACGACTTGGTGCAGCCGGCTGCAGGACACTTGAAGGGGTTGTGGTCCAACTCAATGGAGAGAATGGGAGGGGGCTGGTTCTTTATCACCCTGTACACTGAGCGAGGAGAGGAGAGTAAAGAGTAGCTCGGTTTCCATCCAAATGCATCGCAAATTTTAACCAAATTTCGAGAAAATCAGGCAAAAGAAAATGCGAATGAATGCTCATTTCCATCCACTACCGTTGTGCGATTATTTGGAGTTTGTTCATTGAGATCAGCAGTAGGTGACGCCAATTCTCCAGTCGGAAAACCATAATATCATCGCAGAAGAAGAGGGCGCAATTAAAAGAGCGCTAGTCGAACCTCAAACGTTAAAAACACAATGTAGAAGACTGGATGTAAATATGACGTTTCTGTTTGTTTTGTGTATTAATGTGAGGAAGGTTACATCAGATCTGTGAGGAGCAATCACGAGAATATTTTGACGTTGAAGTCACATGCTCATGTATGTCATCACTTATTTGCAAAATCTGTTTCGAATTGCACTTAGCACCGAGTGTAAAAACTTTTTTCGTGATAAGATTTGCTAGGATTTTCTCAAATTTTCTGTTTTTTTTATGGGCAAGTTGAAAATAATAACAGGTGGATGGAAACGCACCTAGTGTGTGTGTTTTGTAGTTTGAAGATATTGTCAATAATTACAGAGAAGCAATGAATGCACATTTAACATGTACAAAAAAATAATCCCGCAAGTACAACGAGATTCTAAAACATAAAATAGTGCAGAAGTTAAATTATAGAGATTAGAATTAACAGAATATAAAATGCAAAATAAGATATGTATTTGTATTCAATTGCAACATGAATAAACTGTCATGTGAACAGAAATGTAGTAAATGTATACATAATACGTAAAGAGAAGTAATACATTTATACATAAAGAGATGTCATATACCAAAAACAGGCGCCAAACATCTGGTCGGATTCATGATTTTGTTTATATATTCTTTGATCAGATAGTGTCTGCTTTAAACAGTCAACATTTTGCTAATTTTAGATTCTATTAAATTCCTGTAAAGCTGCAAATTGTGTTTTAATATTTCAGGACTTTGGCTTCTTTGTTTGAAAAACATGTTTATTTAATACTCAAAGTAAGCTTTCATAGAAATACTTTGTATCCACGCTTGTATTGAAACATTTAAAATGATACCCAGCTGTTTGGGGATGTGTACAGTATGTGCTTTAATCATTAATACATTATAAAAAGGAGCAGATGCATGACTTACAGTACCGAAGCCCTCATTTACAATATAACTGTACTGTATATATGTAGTGTTTGTGTTTATGAGGAGCATAATGTTTTGTATAGTTTCTCAGTGCACTTACGTGGCTCTCTGCTGAATTTGTGCGTGGTGGGCAGGTGGGCCTGGCGCTCCAACAGGACGTCTGAGAAAGATTGAGATAAAACAGACAGAGCGCGCCGTTATAGGAGAACTGACAGAAATAAACATCATGGGAGTTCATCATGTCAGTCAGGATTCCTTCAGTGTTCATCGTTCAGGTTTTTACCAGGAGCAGAATTCACCACAGAGGTCTCCTCCTCTCCAAAACAAACAGACCTGCCGATTAAAACCAGTAAAAACACTGAATCAAGCAGTTTCATGTTCAAAATCAGTCATTCTCCAGCACTGTTTGGCTGCTGCTGCTCAGCTTGTTTCTCTGATAACTTAAGATACAGATGGCCGAGGACTAAAATCCTTCATCAGGTAATAAAAAAAAGAAAGAAAAGCGTTAAAAACAACCGAGATCTAAAAAGCATGTCGTAAAAATGGTCAGTTTATGAAGCTTCTGGCAGAAAACCACAATGCTGACGCTGCTCAAAGGGGACACGTCACCATGTCAGGAGAGCAGAAGAAACCTTGATTAAAATGACAGATTTCTCTGGGTTTGAAAATTGTTGGAAACATTTGGGATAATATAAAGTCCACAACAAGAAAATATTTAACATACAGTGTTTTTGTAACAAACCTGTAGTTGAATCTGAAGACTAACATTTCATCCCGCAAATGTTTCCAGTTTGGGCTCAATTTAAATCATGATTTATATTTAGATATACTCCTCATTATTAATTTAACCTTCATTTCTAAAAGGGCAGCACAACCACTTGCCTTTGGTCACTGGCCGCGCCCACAAAGGGTCAGCACAGCTTGGGTCAAAGTTCAACAGATTTTAACTTTCGGCTCCACGCACTGCAAACATCAGCACAGGTCTGTCACCGAGACTCAGGATATTAACCCTTTAATCATCAAAATACGCTTAAAACTCTTAAAAATGGGACTATAACATACTGGAATCCCTTTACCTTACGTTTTGTTAGGAAACACATTTTTCATTGAATCACATTAAATAAGGTCCCCCTGCATAAATATAAGAAAATATAGCAACATTGTGTGAGTCTGTTTTTTTCTTACATGATAATATCTCTATTTTTCACTTCTCTGCCACGATAGCGAGCTAAACTACTTTTTCAAGTCATGTGAGGATATTCATGATTATCCCGATAATGGAAATTTAGTTATTGTGACTTTTTTCAGTCTCTTTCATTTTTTTCTTAGCTCCTTTTTTAATGAATTGGAGTCAAGAAGCACATAAGAGAAATATTTTAAACTCATATAAATGAATCTATGCTTCTAGTCATGTACTCAGAGCAAAAAAAGCAAACGTGTTGGCATTGACTCAATTCAAATCGTGCTGCATCTAAAAATCTGCTTCACGCTCACTCTGAACACAACTTTAAAATCAGAGTTGTCTTGTATTCGAGATAATGCTATAATTATTCATGTCTGAAATTCTCCATTTACCTTTGTCGATGGAGGTGGGGTCAGGAGGAGCGGGCTGGGTGGAGTCAGCTGTGTTCGGCTGATTCTGAGCTCCACCGCTTCTACCTGGAAGAGGAGCAATTCATTTGTATCAGCAGCTTTAAGGGCATTTACCTCACCTACAACACTTTTTGATTATAAAAGTGACAGCTATGTAGAATAACTATGTTAACTTACCGTCCTCTGTTTTCTTCTTTGCTGGTGGATGGGAGGATGAAGGATCTGCCTTCCTCTTCCTCTCCTCCTCTGCTCCTTCCTTCCCCTCTGATGTCACCGTCTCCTCCATTTCCTCCTCCTTCCTCTCCTCCCCCTCCTCTCTCTCTCCACCATCCTCCTCACTCTCGCCTTCCTCCCATCCCTCGCTTCCCACTGCACTCTTCTCAGATCTGGACTTCTGTGCCACCACACACACAAAACAAACAAAACACTTAAGATCAGAGGAGTTTTGATTGGAGCAGCAAATCAGATGATGACCAATGGGAATGTAGCATTTCTTACTTCCTGGAAGGGTTTGACCTTGGTGGGCTTCACGGTCAGAACCACGCCGTCGTAGAAGCGCACTTTGTAGGAGTCTGACACACACACACACACACACACACACACACACACACACACACACACA
>CALSBV010012179.1:3690753-3703776 GCA_943590825.1 Bovichtus diacanthus | reverse complement strand
CACACACACACACACACACACACACACACACACACACACACACACACGGATTAGCAGTTGCTAGCATTCGATCCACTTTCAAGTCTCCAGTTACCAAGTCGAAGCAATTTAATCACCCGTCAGGGCTCGGCTGACAAGAATTGACCAAAAAATGACATTTGATAATGCGTTCTAAAAAATAAAAAAAAAACCCTGAATAGGTTCAAATTACTTGAATATCTAATTTTGTCCATAAGATGGCAAACTAATAAAGAAATATCTACCCGTACAGGTATATTATACAACATAAAGATGTCTTTTAAACTGAGCTGTACCAATAGTTTGAAGCTTCATTCATAACATTAACATTTTAAAATCAACATTCAAATGTTGCAGCTTTTTTTTTTTTGCATGTCTATTCCTTTTTGTTTAATGCTGGTATTTGTTCACAGTTGCAAGTAAAAATGAGGCTAAACTAATATTATACTATTTGTGCACAGGGGGTAAGTTCCCATTACAGGCGAACAAATGAAAACAGACTGTTACCTTGATTAAAATGATGGATTTCTATAGGTTTAAAAATTGATAACCATTAACCATTTGGGATAATGTAAGTACACAACTCAAAAAAATATAAAACATAGGTCTGGTTGTTTCTAGACATTTCAATTTGGAAAAGTTTAATATTATACCTTTAAATAACCAGGCCAGATTAATTGTGACTCACAATATTATCCTGATAAAAATAAAATATGCTTAAAACTCTTAAGATGGCACAAAATGTAGGGTAAAGTGATAATGGAATCTGTGAGTTTGGGTGACAAAGCAGCGTATTTTCTGTGGATCGACTAATCCATTATTCAACCCGTCTTTACAGCAACGTAACATCAGGCGTGAAAGCTGAAACTCACCGTCCTTGTTGACTCTGAGGATTTTGGCCGGGTAGAAACGACAGTCGGTCCAACAGGCCAGAACCTTCGTACCTGAAACAAACATCTGAGACAGAGAGAGAAATGAGTCCAACAGAGTAAACAGAGGAGAACAGACTGACACTAATTAAACACTATTCTCATAGTTTCTGTCAATGAAAACCTTTCAGTTGGGACATAAAAGTGGATTCAAGAGAGCACAGCAGACTGTTTATTTACACAGGACTACTGGAACGTTGAGTTACAGACAATATTAGTATACATACCAGAAGATTTACCGAAGTTGTTTGCTTTAGTTCAGAGGACCATAAATTTATTTTAAGCCTCAGTATGCACAGATTTACTATAAAGCAGAAGGAAGAGAGACTGTCATACAGCCTGGTCCAGTATATAGGAAACCTACATACCTATAGTCCCAGATAACACACATGATAGACATTTTTATAACACCAGACATGCCTTCATGAGACGCTTCACATTACCTTTACCTAAAACCAATGCTTTAAAGAAAACTGTAATGTATTAAAGAAAACTGTAATGTATTAAAGAAAACTGTAATGTATTAAAGACAACTGTAATGTAAAGGGTTATGACAAACTGGAATAAACCACCACTACATTTAACTCTAAATAAACAGTAGGATCATTTTTTTTTTTTTTTTAAGAAATTAAGAACAGCCATTATTAAGAAAGAAATCAGTTTAGGCCACTGTATGTGAAAGTTGATTATATTTGTGGTGCTAACTTAGGTAATTTCTAAAATGTATGTGTATTTTATTACACCTATTTTACTACATCTAATATTCAATTTAATCATGTACTGCTGATGTAACAATATGAATGTGAGACTTTCTATTATTTTTATTTGGTTTTGTTGAAGAAGTTTTAACAGAAGTCTTCTATGTGGAGCCCGGGAAGAATAGTTGTTACTGCAGTTATAACTAATGGGGATCCTAAATAAAGTATAAAGTAAAGATGTGTATTTCAGTGGTTGGACATCAAATGAAATTCTCATTCAAATATTTTTCAAAGAATAATTAGACGCTATGAAGTGTCAGGTAATCTGTGAATTGTTGTGAAGGGCTCTTGATTATTCTATTTCTCATGTTACTGTATCGGTTCTTATCTATTTATATTGTTTATTGATAGTTTGAGTAAGGGGCATTTTTCATTTCATTTGGTCAGGGAATGTGTGAAATAAGGGTTGTGTTTTTATTGTGAATAATTTTTACAGTCTTTAACTGTGAACTACCATGAAAATGAAAAGTGTCCCTAACAGGAGGCTGTCACAGATGGTTAAAATTCAGGACCGTTTAAATCTATAATAGACACGTATCTACATGTATCTATAATAGAGAGAGAGACAGAGAGAGAGAGAGACACAGACAGAGAGAGAGAGAGAGACAGACAGAGACACACACACACACACACACACACACACACACACACACACACACACACACACACACACACTGTGTGTCGTACCGGCTGTGAGCGTGGTGGATTGAGGCCCTGCCTCCTCAGGCTGACTCGCTCCAGTGGCCGCAGGTACGGTGAGGTCCAATGAAACCATTCGTTGTGTCGCCGGCTCCACTGGCGGTAGTGGACCTGGATCCGCTCTTTGTCGTAGTCGATTTTCTCAATTGTGGCAGCGTACCTGACAAGATAACAACGTGATGGAGAAGGACATTTCAGAAATCCTAACACTTTAAGATAAAGTGAACAGAGTTCGACTAAAACACAAAGGAAGTTTCAAATAAATTAAATTACCAACAACTTAAAACAGAAACATCTGGACAGATCTGTCTAAATACTAGTTATTAGTGCGTGTGCATGTGTGTGGTGGGTCCACACCAGTTCTTGTGGCGGTCTCGGGCTTCTAGCTGAGCTCCGACCTCAAAGGTGATTCCTGACCTGTCTGGGGGAGTCTTCATCTGGCAGAAACAGAGAAAAAAATACTCTGTTAAAATGTATTTAAATTGACTTTTTCTGTCTTATTGCAGTTAAATCTCAAAGTACTAATACATATTTACACTACAGTTTGTTCTACGGTTAGTGGAAAGTAATTCGCATATTTCAAATTATCACACTGTGTCTGTTTGTTTGAGCCTGAACCAGTTTGATTGCTCAAAAGTTTGTCTGCTGTGAGCATGAGCAGTCATTCTACTGCTTGTGCATTTAGGTAAGACCATTGTCATCAACATGAATCCGTCTAACAACACACTAAGCTATGTCAGCAAAGAAGAGAACAATGTTAACTTTGCATTCTTTGCAATGTTTTTTTAGTTGCTTTAAATACCAACATGTGCAGAATAGAGAACAACATAGTCCATCTCGCTGACTTCAACAAATTCCCACAGAGTCTGCAATTTTCCAAATATACAATTCCTCACATTCACAAGGGGCCAAAAACACATTTTCAGAGGATCTACTGAGAGATTCCTCCTGAAAATTAAGTAGTAAAACTGGCCTTGGCATTTTAATTATGCCCTCTTTTTTTGTTGCTTTATTCTAATATTAATATTGAGGTCTTCTCAGGTATATTTTGTTATCTCAAAGTTTACCATTATGAAATTGTTCATTCGAAAATTGATGTTGAAATAATTCAAATGCCAAAATCAAGTTTTACAATTTAATTTTCAAGGTTGCACATTGCCAGCCAACATACAAATTAATAAATGTTTTCTTTATTTTGGAATTTGTATACCAAGTTACATTTTTGTTTAATTTCAGCAAAATTTATGCACAAAATCATATTATTTATTTTTTTATATTGGCAGTCATTGTACATACAATGTCAACTTTAAACCCATACAGTCTATGCTTCAAACACACCACTGTCTCCACTGTATTGATTTCCTGACTTATTTTCAAACATTCGGAATAGAAACGCAGAAAAACAGAGTTTGAGCTTGTACAATTAGAGAAATTTTAATTTGATAACGACATTAAGAGTTGTTTCAGAGCACACACTGTACAGTTTTAAAGGTTACGTCAACTGTACGTTTACTTACGTGATGACAGGACGTAAGAAATAACGTCTGTGGCCAAACTTTTTGTTTAGTTTTTTTATTTTTTTTATTACGATAAATGTAGACAGAATTACGTGTTATATTTGACGTGTGAATTAAAAAAGTCAAAACTCAAGCAGCGTGTTCTCAATGAAAGGAACTATTATATGTATTTTGTGACATTTCAGTTCATGATCGGTTAGCTTCCTCTGAGAAAAAAAGCTGATTAGCTCGCCAGCCACTGAGGACGGCTATTCAGTGTTCTCATTGGCCGAATGTACTGTCAGTCAAAAAAAAAACAAAAAAACAGAGGAGTCCCGCCCCTCACTCAGATATTTGACAGTGGCTAAAATGCTAATGCTAATCTGTGTTAGCTCCAAATAGCAGCAAGAAATGACACAGTACCAAACGCAAAAAGGCTTAAAAAAAAAAATCAAACGTTCGTAAACTACGCCTGCATCGGAAAGCAGACAACGAAATGTTTGACGCTGTTCATTAAGCTCGTCCAGTTAAAAAGAGTAGTTCTCTTCTCCATTGACTCTGAATAGATAGGCTAAGACAGCTAACCGTTAGCCGCTGCTGAGGTTAAGTAGCGCTGTAAAATGTCACAGTGACAGCAGCGAGTTTAATGTCGCCCAACGGGCTGTCATGGGAGCGGACACCTTTATAAAACTGTCCCCGCTGCTCAAACGTAATTATGAGCGTTAAAATGTGTAAATGAGAATTACAAAAGCTTGTTTACCTCTCGCGCTACTTGTGCACTGCACTCTCTTCATCGCACTGTGATGCCCGCAGAGCGCATGCGCGAATGGAGATAGTCAACGGAGGATTTTAAGGAGAGATTGATGTCACCATGAAACTTCCCCAGCTGATTACTTACATTAGGACAATATTTTTTTGTATTACCAGGTTTTTTTTGTATGTTATGTTTGAATATGCACAAATTTGGCATTATCTAATGCTAACTTTTGGTGAATTTAACCCTAAGATGCATAAGTGGGTCAAAAATGACCCGGTGAGGTGGTTTTCTTGAAATATCTTCGTGATGAAATTTTTTTGTCATTTCATATTCCAGGTATTCCTCAAAAAACATGTTTCTGATATAATACCATTCACATTTTTTTTTTACATTTTATACATTTTAAGAAATTGTAGTTTTTGTATTACTACCCCTAGCTTACATAAGTGGGTCAAAAATGACCCGCATGCATTTCCTATGGAATCCAATGGAAACCTTTGATCCTTATCAACTGTGGCTGTTAGGAAGAAATTAATTGCGGACCACACAGACTATATCAGAAGTGTCACCCCCCAGGAAGATTATTTTACACGGCAAGAGCTGATACATGTAAGTATTATCTTCATATAATATTGTGTTTGTGTCTTTCATGACTTCTTTATTATTATTTATCAGCAAATTAGCCTACTTTATAACTAGCTAACACTCGCTAGCTAACTAAGTTAGCTAACATTACTATATGTAGTGTGTGTGTGTGTTTATTTATAGTTACATATTGATCTATGGAAAACATAACACTAGCTAGCTAACTAAGTTAGCTAACATTACTATATGTAGTGTGTGTTTATTTATATAGTTACATATTGATCTATGGAAAACATTACTCTTATGTTTCCTCATCCAAGGTGTCATGGCTGCTAGATACACAGTTGAAATGGTCCTACAGATGCTGGATGATGGAGAGGCAGTAACGGGGTTGGACTCAGATTCTGACATTTCTGATGATGAGGACCCAGAGTATTGTCCAGGTGGCAGTGGCAGTCGTCCACCTGGAAATCCAACTGAACAGGACCAATCTGACTCAGAAGATTCCTCTTCTGTTTCCTCTGAAGACGAAAGTGTCCAAATCATGCCCAACAGAATGAGTCGGAAGGGCTCTTACTGGAGCGAGTTACCTCCCACCCAGGGCAGAACCCTCAGCCACAATATGCTCAGAAGTCGATCAGGGCCTGCACAAGGGCTTAGCACCACTGTCTCACCAAAAGATGCATGGGAGCTCTTCATCACTGATGATATAATGCAAGAGGTGATGAAGTGCACAAACTTGGAAGGACGGAGAGTAGCAACAGCTAAAGGAAAAGAATGGAAAAATGTCACCAAAGAGGAATTCATGGCCTTCATTGGATTGACCCTGCTTGCAGGTAGTGAGAAGAACTGGGATGTATCAGTCCGTGAGCTGTTTGGGTGTCCTCTACATAATCCCATGTACAAGGCTACTATGGCTGTTGGAAGATTTGAAGACATTCGCCGTACCTTGCGCTTTGATGATAAGAGGACCAGAGTCTTCCGACTGGAAACAGACCATATGGCAGCCATCCGCTATGTATGGGACCTGTTCCTGGTCAACTGTAGACAGCGATTCATCCCCAGTGATTGTGTCACTGTCGACGAACAGCTTGTGCCATTCAGGGGTAGGTGTAAGTTTCGACAGTACATGCCAAGCAAGCCCGCCAAGTACGGCCTAAAGATCTTCTGGGTTTGTGATGCACGCATCCCCTATGCAATAGATGGTATAGTTTACACGGGGAGACAACCAGGGGAAGAAGTTCAGAAGAATCTGGGGGAAAACATTGTCCAGCAGTTGTGTAGTATATTTAGAAACACAGGTCGCAACATCACCATGGATAACTTTTTCACCAGTGTGCCTCTTGCACAGCATCTCCTGGAGAAGGATCTCACTATTGTGGGGACTCTACGTCAGAACAAGCCAGACATCCCTCCTCTGATGAAGCCTTCCAAATCCAGGGAGGTTCACAGCACAGAGTTTGGATTCAACGACAGCCTTACCATGGTCAGCTATGTCAGAAAGAAAGGGAAAGCTGTTGTGCTGCTGAGCACGATGCACCACGGCAAAGAATTGGAGGAAAACAGCAAAAAGAAAAAACCAGAAGTGATCACATATTACAACCAGACAAAAGGAGGTGTAGACACCACTGACCAGATGGTTGGCACCTACACCTGCAAGCGCCAAACACAGAGGTGGCCCATGGTGCTGTGGTACAATATAATTGACATCGCCACCCTGAATGCCTACACCTTTTTCACGGCTCAGCACCCAGAATTTAAGAGCGGCATCACCAATGCAAGACGGCTCTTCCTCAAAGAGCTGTCAAAGGAGCTTGTCACACCACACATGAGGAGTCGACTGGAAGGCTGCCCCCAACTGCAAACTCCAATTATTCAAGCAATGGAAAGGTGTGGGGTGACAAAAGCCACAACCCAGCCACAGGAAAGAAGCAGACAGGGCCCACTAAAGAGAAAGAGGTGTCAGATCTGCCCAAGTATCAAAGATCGTAAAGTCAATAATGTGTGTGGGAAATGTAATGTACCTGTGTGCAATGATCACAGCCAGAAACAGGTAGTTTGTGTGAACTGTCAATGACTGAACAGTTACACACATACATACACACAAACACACACAGACAGACACACACACAGACACGCACACACTCACACACAATGGATGTTCACATTTTTCTATTCTATTCTGTGTAATTTTCTTTTTTCAAAAATGTTAAAAAGTGAAAAATAAAAATATTTCTAACATGAAATCATTCTTGTGTGGTCCTAAATATAATACTAAATATTATACAAGTGATTATTCTTAACCAAAATGACAAAAAATGGCATAAAAACCCATTGATTCTAATACGGGTCATTTTTGACCCACTTATGGAAGAGTGTAGGGTCAGTCACTCGTGCATCTAAGGGTTAAGATCAATTTGCATACGCAAATAAATAAACCGTATGTTTTTGTTCCACTAGTCTGAAAGAAGACATGTTATGGAAGAAAATTAGCCCAAACTCACAAAATTGTTGACTGTATGTTTTCCGCTTACAGAATATATAATTATAATTTTATATATTTAAGTTTATTTATCCCAATTGTTTAAAATTATTATTATTATCTATTTATTTAAATGTATATTCTTGTTTTTTTGGGGCCATTATATTAAGTACACTTCTGCAATGTTTGTATATTTTGATGTTTTTTTTCAATAAACATCGAAAACATTTTTTATTAATTCTGTTGTGAAATACAAAGTGTTATACAACTAATTTTAGAGGGTTGTACGTACAAGTTCCTGATATGGAAACATTTTCCATTATGGACAAAGCACATTATGAATTTATTAAATGGCCTATTTCCCCAAAAGGTCAAAGAAACCCATTTAAAAATAATTCATAAAGTTTACCCAGTTGCAGAATTTCTTTAAAAAAAAATTCAAATTTGCAGTGGACCCTTGTACCTTTTGTAAAGAAACAGACGAAACAACACGTTTTTCTCATCATGTCCCTGTGTTAAAAAGATTTCAGGTAGATTTAAAATAATTGGTAAAGAAAATAAAGAAGCAAATTAAAACACAATATTAATTAATATAATTAATCAATTAATGCCTAGATTTATTTTTAATATTATTTTTGCTACATTTAATGGCATATTATTTCATATATGCCATATATTTATGGCATGTATGAAATATTTATTTTGGCAGCTTTCGTCCACTATACAGGTGAACCTGCCGCTCACCCACGGTCACTTGAGAAATGTTAGACATGCTAAATATACACAAAAATATAAGTAAATATATTGGCTGATCCTAGCAATAAATATTGGCACCCTCAATTAAAAACTAATGTTTGTAAAATCCCACTTAATATGTTTCTTGTTCTCTTGACCTAATAAACAGCCAATTCAAACTAATGTAGCATTGTTAATTGTTCCAGAGGAAAACTGAGTCAAAAAGCAACAGCGACTCCTAGAGGCTGAAATGTTCCTTACACTTCAGTGTTAAGAGCTGTGGGGCTGAAAAGTAAAAATGTGTCCTGAGGATGCTGATAGGGGCCGCAGGGTCATTAATAAAAGAGTTTGGAAATGGATTATGACGGTCTGAGAATCTTTGTGTAATACTCTACCTAAAATAACTAAGCTTTAATGGCCAGGTCAAAACAAAGTAGTGGATACATGTCCAGACATGTCCTATAGAAACCAGTCTAAACACAGTGTGAAGGAGGATTTCTAAAATCATTCTCTGCTACAGGAAAGTTTGCACATGTATAGCATTCACACATTGCACACAGTGATTAAAAAGGAGGCAGGAGTCTGGCTCAGCAGAGCAGGTGAGGGCCCAGTCGAGGGTCTCGTTTCAGCTTCTGATCAAGAGTTTGGTACTTTTGTGGAGCTGCTTCCTTGTGCCTGGAACAAACACACATAAATAGTCAGATACACACACTCCGAAACGCTTGCTGTTCATTTTCTAAGCAGAGGAATGCTTCATAATTCATTATTATATGACTTTAAATGGTAAGAATGTTTTAAATAAAATACATTTTATAGAGTGGTGCAGGAATTAGCATTTTACCACTTCTGGTTCTCTCGTCTCAGTCAATGTGATTTTTAATGGGTTTTTGGTTAGAAGCCTGAAATAAGAGATTTTAAAGTTTTGTTCTTCGACCCAAAATACGTCATTATTTACCCCACTTGTGAATTTAAACATTTTTACATGTCTTAAAAACGGCGGTTAAGAGTCTAAATGAGACAAAACTACAGAACGTGAATCCTCCTTTAGCTTAGTGGTGGTGACGTGTAGTCATTTGACCAGTATGTAATTCGTTTGGAGCCTAACGTTAACTTTTTACTTCTGCCGATTGCATTTAAGCTTAAAATAAATAAATAAATAAATTAAAAAAAGTCTGAAAAATGTCCAAAAACTGTGTGAAAATACTGATGATCTGTGTGTGTGTGTGTGTATATGTGTGTAAGTACATGCTGAGGCGTTTTTCAGCGACATGTATTCGTCGTGTTTTCTCAGAGCAGTAGGTCTGGTACTCTTCCTCCTGCAGCTTGGTCATGTTCAGCTGGTTCTTCTGATACCACTGCTGTTTCCTCTGCAGCCCCTGTGTCTCCTAAACACAGATGTTTGAGAACATGTAATAGAGAATGCAATGAGTTACTAGTGACAATACTAGTGTAAGATGAATACATGATTGTATTTCAGCTTCAGAAAAATGCTATTAACCCACTGCAGGAACTTTAAGGTATAAGATGTAACATTTCCGCATTAATATGTCTAAAAGTGACTAGATCTATGTTATGTATTTTATTGAACTGTGTAGGCCGTCAGAGGGAGCTGGGTTCAGCTGATAGAAACAAAAAGAAAAAAAAATGTAAAAGACATCAGGGAGAGGAGTCACACAGTGTGCACACTAGACATCGTATCGTTGGTCCTGCTGCTGCCTGTTTAATGACATCTCAAACATCCTGTTTGTAAAATACATTGGAAACCTCACAAGCTTCTTAAAGGTTCAGGTTAAAGTGAAAATGGACTATCCACGTCACATGGTCTCAGTTGGTTCTATCCACTGCATTGTGTAGCTAAAGGTTGAATATACTAACTAGAGTAAGGGATATAATGTACATCATGAGTGAACTTTTTTACCTTTTCATAGCGCTCCTGAATAAGGTTGGCGTGCTCTACCAGTCTCTGTTTAAACTTGGCCAAACAGTCCTGGTGGAGCTGCTTGGCGTCTTCGGTGCTCAGAGTCTCTGTGTTGTCCAGCCGAATGAGGAAAGGAGCCAGGATGTCCTTCTCCTTCTCCTGCAGCCACCGCTGCTCCTCCGCATCCAGACGCTCCTGCAACGGCAGAGAAATGGCTGACAAAGGACGTCACAGACGCATGTTTGGCTTTCCTAAAGGTGTGTTAGCCTGCTTGGATGTATTCAACTCTACTTTTGCCAGAAAAAGGTGTTTTTTGGCTGTTTAAACTGAATTACATTGTTAAAGGCGAATTTTGTGGCAATTTTAAATGTATTTTATAGTTTTACAGGTAGTAGTTATTCAGTGGGAGGGTAAATCGATATCATAAAGAGGTAAGATGAGGTAGGGAGGGAGCAGTAATACCTGTAATGTAATACCACAGTGTAGAAATACTCAGTAACAAGGAAAATCTGCTTTCAAAATCTTACTTAAAGTAATAATCTCAAAGATTTTCATCTGATTACATTTCTGTTCTATCTTTCACCGAATGAGGGAACACAATGGCCCACTGATGAAGCTTTTGTATTTGCTGTGTTTTACTGGCTGTCTGTGGCGACAAAAATCACAAGCGGCAATCTCCAGGAAGTGAGATCCACAAACACCTGCAATTACCACCAAAGACCACGAAACAGAAATCTTCGAGATTGTACATTTAAGTAAAAGTACAAAAGTATTGGCATAAAAATTAACTTAAAGTACCATAAGTAAAAGTTCTCATTATGCTGAATGACATATTTCAGAAATATATACATTACCATATATTATTGAACCTTAAAATGTAGTTAAAGGACTACTTTAGCTTAATCCATAATAATTTTAAAAGTTGATTTATATTTTGTATTAATGATCTTGACATTAAAAAGTATTCAAAAGTAACTAATAAAACTTATAAAGCAACTAAAATTTTAATTAAAGTGCCTCACTACAGTACTCGAGTAGATGCACTCAGTTACTTCCCACCATTGGTCGCTTGGTAGGTAAGTATTGTGTAGTAGGGAAAGGGTAAATAGGAAGGTAGGAAACAGCTGCTGTCCAATGTTAATCTGACACAACCGAGTTACATGGACAGTTCCAGTGTGTGTGTGTGTGTGTGTGTGTGTGTGTGTGTGTGTGTGTGTGTGTCTCGCCATTTCCTGTCTCCGGCTGCGGGCCCTGGCAGCTCCGGTTGTCGTCCACGGGGAGAAGTGAAGCTGAATGTCTCCCTCCTCTTGCTCTCTGCAGGCCACAATGTCTCTCACCTGCTCACACAGTAGTGGCCCTTAACTTGAGTTAAAGTAGTGAACACCTAAATGTATCAGAAACTCCAGCATGGTGGACGTTTCCCAGGTTCATCAGATTGTCAGCTCTTCATGGGGACCTGACTGGTGATTGACTGGAGAGTTTTGACTGCCGGAGGGTTATACTCTGGATTCTGCACATCACGTATGCTTTGTAACAAATGCCGGCTCACGCACTCACCATTGCATGTTATATCAATCTTTATGATGGTCCTCTTATAGCCAAGACATTGTTGGGCAAACTATCAACTTCTATCTCTGCATTAAGGACAGAGGGTGGCAAATAGGGTTATATAAATAAAATGTGAGTGATTCATTCATCTCCATCCTTTAATTCTTTCTTACCAGCGATTATAGCACTAGGTCGACACATTTGATCCTTTTAAATGTCCCCAGGGTGCGCTCAGAGATAATAAATAATAATTTGTTTATTTACTATAATTGAAATAAGTGCAAATAGCACAGGAGAACTGAAACACTAGTTGCTTAGCAGCGCAGTTAGGAGTGCTTTGGGAATTACACGCTTTCTTTGTCTTATTTGTGAAGGTTTAGCAGCCGCAAAAGCTGAAGGTTAATTTTTTTTATTCACCCCTGAGTCTACTTCAAGATCCTTTCCAGACATGTTTTGAAGAAAAATAATCAGCTTAGAATAACATTTTCTGTCTGATAGGGGTTTTCCACATTGTGGTCCGTCATTCAAAAATCCAAAAGCTCTGAATATTGTAGGATGAATTGTGACACCACTGTACTGTTGCTCCAGCTGACACTGAGGACACGGTTACCTCTTTCTTAGATTCCCTGATTTGCAGAACCACCTTGTCCTCATCCTCCATCAGGGCCACCAGCATCTCATATAGAGTCAAAGTTTTAAGAGGCTTCTCAGATGGATCCACCTGAACCCCCACACAGACACACATGTTATTACAGCTCTGAGACTTTTAGTTTGAACGGCTGTGAAACCTACTGTGTATCCTACTGTGTGCTTGTTGTCTGTACCTGGAAGCTGGAGACCATGTCTTGTGTGAAGTCCTCGGTCTTCTTATTTTCTGTTGACTCTCCCGGTTTGATGAAGCTCCTCTTTGAAGGGATAAACCTGTGATCCTCTAAGTGATAGGTCAACTCGATACGTCTTTGAGCCAATAGGAACACTCGCTCGGCCACGTCTTCGTTGGCCGGCTTGGATCTGTTCCTGTGGAAACGCTCCACCACTTTCTGTTTGCACGCACACACACACACACACACACACACACACACACACACACACACACAC
>CALSBV010012179.1:3633921-3647897 GCA_943590825.1 Bovichtus diacanthus | reverse complement strand
TGATTCCATAATTTTTTCCTCAGAATTGAGTGATTCCATAATTTTTTCCCTCTGTTTGGTCTAAAAAAGTAACTGTTACTGACTACCACATTTTTTTTTCTTGATTTCTTTTAGTGTTTCTTAAAGCCAGAAAGTTGCCATTTGAAATGACTTTAGTTTTGTGTCATGTCTGTGATCTGCTTTTTTTCTACAAAATTAAACAACTGAATGAACATCCTCCGAGACTGGTGATTCCATAATTTTTGCCAGGGGTTGTAATTGAGTAGTAGATCAACAGAAACATAATCACCAACTACTTTGATAATTAATTAATCGTAAAAAGTACTTTTTCATGCAAAGATGGCAGACAATGCTGTTTTTAGGCTCTCAAATCTGGATGGTTCCTGCTTTTCTCTGTTTTATACATCATATTGAAATAAATATGTTTGGCTTTTAGAATGACAAAACGAGACCTTTAAAAGACGTCACCTCGAACATTTTTGTTGCTTTTTTCTGACATTTCTTAGACATAACGATGAATCGATAATGAAAATAATTGTTAGTTGCAGCTCTAATTCATAAATTGTGAACTCTGTGTTGTGGTAACACAGGAAATATCATTTTACCTCCACTGCTCAAGTCACCTGCCTTTGTATCAACACAGTGATCTGAAGAAACGTCTTTTAATGCTGCCCAGAGTCTCTGGCTACCACAGACGATTTGATTGATTTTATATATATATATATATATATATATATATATATATATATATATATGATAAAGACCTGACCTGTGACCAGGAGCTTTATCATGAGTCATCCTAAATACAGGAACAATATTCAGAGCAAGTGAGTGAGCAGGAGAACGACGGCCCCCCTGTGTTCTTCACACAAAAGACCAGAGGAGTCACAGAAACTATAAAAAAAAAATAATAATTAAGAATTTAGCAGAATCTTGATTTGAATGAATGGCTCACTGTATTTTCCTTTTACAGCATCAATTGCACTTCCAT
Organism: Bovichtus diacanthus; assembly: GCA_943590825.1. NCBI lineage: Eukaryota > Metazoa > Chordata > Actinopteri > Perciformes > Bovichtidae > Bovichtus > Bovichtus diacanthus. The sequence goes on along the minus strand of CALSBV010012179.1, from coordinate 3,646,906 downwards.
TAAACCTTGGCTAGGTAACAATAGAGGAGATAATAAATTGCCTCCCTCTGAAGCCACTTCCTCCAAATTATCATTATGAACATAAACATATATTCAGCCCAAATGACATTTTAGCGCAGTCCTGTGACAACCACAGATACCGGATTTCTTTCTTTTTTTTTTTTTTTTTTTTGTTATTTAAATGTATTGGCTGCTGTTAGAGTATTTCAACAATTAGAACAAAACATTTCTCTAAAATTCATTACACACCCCATCTGTAAATTGGGGGACTCAGTAGAGACAGATTATAGAATAGACCAAGAAAATATAAATTTATATTTTTAAATGTTCCTCTCCATTTTGCCTCACCTATCCCTTAAAACAGGCCACAAAATATGACTTATAAATGTCTGATCCTTAAATCCACAGTGAGTGGGAGGACGATGATCCCGTCAGGCAGAAAACTGACTTGTGACTTTTTTCTTTTGTGCACCGAGCTCTCAGATGTTTCCGAATACTGCTGAGGTCAACATGAAGCTGAACAAATCACAACAAAGATGGAGGAACGTTTTGAAGAGAAACTACTAAAGCCTGTTTCTCCTTTTTGTGTCCTGATCTCAACATTGGAAGTACACTGGAGCGATTTTTTTTGTTATGTTAGTGCAAGACAGACAACACAACTCTGTAAATTGTGAAGAGCTTCCAGGCTTCACAGGCTTAATCAGCTTTGTGTGCGCGTTCATTTATATGTAAAAGTCCCGCACTCCATCTTTAATATCACTTACTGTATATGTGTCTTCAATCCACAACACATTCAATTATCGTTCAGTAACTCCTGACAAAGTCACACCATGACAATTACATTTGGCTTTAGGCCTTAAAAGTGTCTTTCTCGCACAAATTCAGATGCAGCGCGACATCCTGTCGGGACAGGAAGCTTCTCACATTAAGAAGCAGCATGCTGTCCAAGAGCAGATTTACTTCAAGCTTTTCTCAAGTGTAGAACTAGTTTGTATGCGAGTCGGTCACTTTGCTCTGAAGTTGTCGGTTGCTGAGGCCAAAGTCACAAATTAACACGGAAACAGGTTAATCTTTAACACCGGTTGACTTCAAACATAAAAGAAAAATCACTTTAAAGTATATGTTGGATATTTAAACAACGTGCCTATGAAACCCCGTCTTAAACCACCCATTTAGTATCTTCAAAATTACAAGATATTTTCCAGAGTCAGATTATTTAAGGCTGCTGGACCCTCATACGGATTATCCAAACATTGTTTAAAACCCCCAAAAAACTTTAACAGCTGAATAGATTTGTCAACAGAAAAATAATCGCCAAATCTGTATGTTTATGAGTTGCTAACTCATAAACATAACTTTATTTTAAACTTAATTTTGCAAAAATACCAAAGTATATCAGGCTGAATTTAGAAGAAAAGTGTAAAGTATTGAACAAAATATCTGTAATTTAACCTTTAAACAAAAATCTTAAAACACATGTTTGTACTTTAGCATTCTCTTAATCCTAATTCACTAAATATATATTAATCTTTTATCCAAACCATTTTACTGTGCTATGTTTATTGTTTTATTTTCATTGTATTAAGCACCTTTTGGATAAAACTTTGCACGAAAGACGCCATATAAATAAATAAAGTTGAAAGTTTAAAATGAAGAGAAAACAGTGTTGACTACATAAAAGTGACTAAAAGAAGAGTTTACAGGATAATAAATCCATGAAAGTACATCACAACTTCAAACACGATGTAATGTGAAACAGCACAAACAGGAATACACAAACACAAACACACCCTAACCTGGGCCACACACTGACACACACTCTTAAAGAACTTTTTGTTAAAGTCACTCACACACTTCAGACACACACTGAGCAGAGCCAGTTGCTGCTACTGGTCCAGTCCCAGTACAGAGTGCTGGTGCTGCTGGTTTTCTTACCTGTTCAGGTGAGCTCAGGGCCGACTGTGTGTTTGCTGCTGAAACTCTGCTGAGTTTTCTTCTGCTGCTGCTCCTGCAGGGTGGAGGCTCCTAACCTGCTGCTGCTGCGTCACATGACCCTCCTCCCATTCTGCAACATCTTCCTGGTTCTCAGTTCGACCACGCCCTCCTGCTGCATTCAGGGTCTGTGGGAAAGACATTATGTTTGCTCCTCATAATAGTGGCTTGGAGAGAAGTGCGGTTTTGGAGATGTCAAGTAGGAAACAGACGTCAATACAAAGGAAATTATAGAGTTTTGACATCATGTAATATCACATAATGACACTTTTGTGTAAGTGGAAGAACAGGATGACCCTGGTTACTCAATGTTTTGTTGCAGCCATTAAACTCAAGTTTGAACTTGTCCAACAAAAAAACACAACATTTCATAGGGATAAAGCTAAGCCTTCTTTTCCATATCATTGCAGTAAGTTGTATTTGGTCGTATTGGCACAAAAAAAAAAAGAAAATCACCAAACCAATTTTATGTTGAAGTTAAGTAAAGTATATATTTTTTTTTAATTAGGGGTTATATTTTACTGTAAATATGATAGCCAATAACAATTAAAAAAAATTAATTGGTTATGTCAACATGGTTCACTGCTTTTCATATCAGATAATAGATTAAAAAACATTTAAAAAAAGAAAATTAAAAATAGGCATCAATGTCCAGTAAAATTAGGTTGTGTTGCAACAACATCAGAGTGTTTGTGAGTTTAATATTTACATTTCATTCAGCTGACACTTGTCCAAAGCAACTCACAATAAGTGCAAACAACCACGAGGAAACAAACTCCGAACATTATCTTCAAATAGGCCAAACCATTCACTTATTATTATCTGAAATCAGTTTAATATGTGGTTTAAATATGCAAATGCTTAACATTTGCATATTTAAACAGCTTCAAGGTTAGAAATATCACCACATTGTGTTTATATGATATTCACTTTATATAATAATTTTACACTGAGGGAAATATTCCAACACATGACTCCATGTTTTTTATGGCTTTCACACACATTTCCCCCAAATTCAACCTATAAAAGTGTTTACTTACTAAAAGTAAAATATGATGCACTTTTATTGGTTTTATATATTAAAAGTATAGAAAATCAGATCCATCTCTAACAACTGCATTAGTTAAATACTGTTTACACATTAATGCGTTTAAAAAAATAATCAAATAATATCATGTATAGCCTACTTCCTGCGCCAGCTCGAGAAAGTTCAACCTGCCTCAGGAGCCGCTGATACTGCAATTATCAGTCTGTTCTCGGCACGTCCATCACCAAACAGGACAAGAACAGATTAAAACAGACGGTCAGAACTGCAGAGAAAATAATTATTGGCGTCAACCTGACCTCCAATTCAAGATTTAGACCATCTCCAGAGTCCGGAAACGAGGAGGAAATGTCCCCTCAGACCCTGTTTTAACTGTACATACTGTAGGAGTCCGAAGCTTATGTTTACCTTTGTCCAGCTTTGTTGTCCCTGCTTTAGCAGTATGTCTATTTCTGTGCATGTAAATTGAGAGCAGCAAAGATTCAATGGCTTTATTGTCATATGCACAAAAGCTACAGCGTCGTTGTTGGCAATGCACATCTTAAATCCCAGGCTCCTCCAACAATGCAACATACAGTATACTTAAGACAAAAAAAAAGAAATAAAGATAAAATAGTGCAAAAGAAGAAAATAATTTTTAAAAGTAAAATAAAGGAATAAGTAGAATATATACATATAAAATAGAATAAGATAAAAACAAAATGTACAATTAAATACTGTACAGTGGAATTAAATACTTCATACTGTAATAATATATGGATATGTGGAATAAACAGACACATGTACTATAAACATATGTAGGTAGTGGCACAGAGCTCAGGAGTTCAACAGTCTTATGGCCTGTGGGATAAAACTAGTTATTTGAGTGAGTTTGTTGTTCGGTGATGGGGGTCTTTACATAGATAGATAGATAGATAGATACTTTATTGATCCCGAGGGAAATTTAGGCATCCAGTAGCTTAAAAGACATGACATTACATATCTGTCGCCCCCCTCCCACCATTAAAAGTAAGAACATTTTTTAAAATTAAGAGTCAAAATATAAGAATAAAGGAATTAATGATGCTACAATAGCAGTAATTTTTTTGTATGTGTGCATTTAGGCTACTGGGCCATTAAAGTTAATTCCGAAACATTTATATTTAATATATTTTAAGCGGAAACCTGGGTCAGGTCCGTACTGCCCCCTACCGTTCATTCTGGAACACTGCATGACCTTATATGGTTACTGTCCGACATCCACCGGGACCCGCCTCCTCGTGCGGGACTCAGCCGGGAATAGTTTCAGAAATCTGGATACAGTCAGCTGTGTGAGGACCCCACGAACACACACAGGGGCAGCCCCGGAGGTCCTCAACCGGAGCTTCAAAACGTTACATTTACCCGCTGACATGGACTAACAGGAGCGGAGACAGACAGCTTCAAGCCCGGGGTGAGATATCCAAACCTCAGCGTGCTGAATAAATAAATCACCAACAGCTCATTGACTGCGAACAAACTTGTTAGCTTGTTTGCTACTTCAGAGATGTGAGCTAACTAACGGCTGTGGACACAGAGCCAAACACGAGACTGTTTAACGTTAAACTGTTAGGTTAGTTGTGAGATTTAAACTTTAAATGTACCGTGGTGAGATGGTTTAACGGGAGCCTTGAGTGTTAGCTTCAAGCCCCGGGTGAGTTGTCCAAACACCGGAGTGCTAACTTTAGCTAACGTCGGTAACGTTCAGTATCACCAGATGATGAAGATAGCAAAGTTGTTAGCTTGTTGGCTACATTCATATTTATAGGTGAAGTTTACCAGTGTAGTTAAAGTTATTGATTTTATTATTTTGGTGTTAACCAGCTAATATTTAACTCTCCCTTCTTGTATATGTTTTTGTTGTTGTTTTTGACCAAAAATATAATGCACTGTAGGGTTAAACTTTTTTTTTTTCTTTCTCAAGTAGTTGCTGAATTATACAATAAAATCAGAATCAATGATATTGGCCAAGTATGTGAACACTTACACAACATTAATTTGTACTCTCAATATACTTACTTACTTTACTTCTACTCAAGAAACATTTTAAATCCAGGATTTATTTACTTGGAACAGAGTATTTCTACACTATTGCTACTTTTACTTTGGTGAAATATTTGAGAACTTCTTCCAGCTAAAAACAAGGACAAGAAAGTTGGATAAAGGTAAAACATAAAGAGTTAACTGTACAGATAGACATAACTACTAGGTGCTAGAATAAGCATGACAGAGAACCAACCACCAAAACTCGTATAATGAAATAGATTGTATTCACAAATACATAAATTTGAAATGTAATGACGAGGGGGGCCTTCCACACGTAGATGTTTGTTTGGCTGGTGTACCATAGACAATAAACGTTTTTCATTATTAGACTATATGTTATGGTGTAGATTGAACTGTTGTGTCTCAGAGTTTGGAGGGAAGATAAACTTTGCCGGTGACCTTCAGGTGTTTGTCTTCCCAAAACGAGACACCTGCTGTGTTGACTATGCCGAATCTGTGCCTGACGGATCCTGTGGAAGCTCTGCAGGCCGAAGTTTGGCTGTGTGTTTGGTTTTCCTGGCTGCAGGCTGACTCAGCGAGCCGCTGCATTATTAATGTGTGACATGATTTCCATTCAGAGAGGTTACCAGCTCTGTAACTGGAGCCAACTCAGCCTGCTGCCATCTCTGCACGGTTTGTTTCGGATGTAGATCGGTGTGTCTGTAGAGCTGAAATGTGACCCAGTAGTTTTTAAGTGACCTGGACTGTGCAAGAAAATGTCTCATTGATCTTTACTGTCAACATTCAGACATAATAATGGAGGCATACTCTCTGACATTTGCAAGCTTGACCTCTGATTATCCCAAGATATCCAGACGTGTGTTAATTTAATTTACCTCTTTATTTTTTTCTATCTGTAGTTGCACACAGCTATGGTAAACTCTCTCTCCACATCGATTTATTGTATTATGTTAAACTGCTACTTATTTACCACGGTTGTTGTTTTTTTTATTCTAATTTGTACTTATTTTATATTCCCCTTTTATCTGCACTGTCCCTTTGCTGTTGTAGCGCTGTAAATTTACCCGCTGTAGGGCGAATAAAGGTTTTCTGATTCTGATTTCAGAAAGATACAGATAGAGTATTATAAATACTTGGGCATTCTCGGCCACTTTAGACAGTGATTGTTTGAACTTCTCTCTCAAACTATACATTTTTTACACAACTGTTTCTGTCACCTTTTATGTGTTTTAACACTTTGACTGGTTTCCAGGCGAGACTGCACAATTATCCCCCATATTCACACCATTGTTATTACTTCTTGTCCATTTCTATGACTGCAGGCTTTTCATCCCGACATTGATTACGGCCAGGCCTTGGACAGAGAGAGAGAGAGAGAGAGAGAGACACACACACACACACACACACACACACACACACACACACACACACAGTCTCTAGATATCAACGTGCAGCGATGGCTTCCTGATTTCACAGAAACAGCTAGCAAGAAACACAAAAAAATGTCATATCAGGGACACGCGAATATTACCGTAATTTCCGGACTATAAGCCGCTACTTTTTTCCCATTTTTCGACCCTGAGGCTTATATAACGATGCGGCTAATCTATGGATTTTTACAGCTAACGGCCACTAGGGGAATTCCTAAATCTATGGAATTTACAGGTTACAGTCCACCGGAAGGCGAAAGTGCTCCGGAGGCCGGAAAAGAGCGCGTAAAAGCGGAACCGCGAGTGGTACGAGAGATAGAACGACAGCGAGATAGACGGACATTACGAGAGCGAGACAGTTTGTGAGACACCCTCATTATGGAAAACAAACGTAGAAATGCATATGATGCAGCTTTTAAGCTAAAGGCAGTCAATCTGGCAGTAAACGAAGGAAATAGAGCTGCTGCACGTACCCTTGGCATCAATGAGTCAATGGTGAGACGTTGGAGACGCCAGCGGGAAAAACTGTCCCAATGCAAAAAGTCAAAAAAAGCTTTCAGAGGTAACAAAAGCAGATGGCCCGAACTTGAAGACTTTCTTGAAGATTGGGTGAACACACAGAGAACAGACGGCCGAGGTGTTTCCACCGTGCAAATCCGACTGAAGGCGAAAACAGTCGCCACCGAAATGAAAATTGAAAATTTTAGAGGTGGACCATCCTGGTGTTTCAGATTTATGAGGCGAAAGGGACTGTCCATCAGGGCGCAGACGACTGTGTGTCAGCAACTCCCTCCCGACTACCAGGAAAAAATAAAAAACTTTGGCGAATTCACACAAAGAAAGATAGAGGAATATTCCATCGGATCGGACCAGATCATAAATATGGATGAAGTGCCTTTGACGTTTGACCTGCCTCTCACTAGGACCGTTAACAAGAAAGGTGAATCGTCCATCACGTTGAGAACCACTGGCCACGAGAGAACGAATTTCACTTGCGTTCTTGGCTGCACAGCATCTGGATTAAAGCTTCCGCCAATGGTGATTTTCAACAAGAAAGGGTGGATGATGGAAAGCGTAATGAAGGAGTGGCTGAATGAGTGCTACGTCAAGCGCCCTGGAGGATACTTTCGCCAAGAAAAAGCTTTGCTCGTTTTGGACAGCATGAGGGCCCATATAACGGAGTCGGTTAAAGCAGCCATCAAGAGCACAAACTCCATTCCAGTTGTGATTCCTGGGGGCACAACGAAGCATCTGCAGCCACTCGACATCAGTGTCAATCGTGCGTTCAAAGTGGCACTACGCGTTCAGTGGGAGGCGTGGATGACTAACGGCTAAATCATTCACCAAAACTGGTCGCATGCGAAAAGCAACTTTCGCTCAAGTTTGCGAGTGGATCCTGACAGCGTGGAGGAGTGTTAAAACGTCCACGATCACCAACGGGTTCCGAAAGGCTGGACTGCTGCGTGATGAAGAGGAGGACGCCGCCACAGCTGAGACCTCTCAGAGGCTGTTCGATTCCGACAGTGACGAAGAGGAGTTTGTTGGTTTTGAGAGCGACATCGAAAGAGAGAGGAGAGTGGCTGACGAAGCCACCCTGAACCTGTTCGTTTCTGACACTGAAGATGAGGACTTTGATGGTTTTAATACGCAGGAAGAAGACGAAGATGAGAATTAATGACTTGACTTTTCTGGTTACAGCCGTGTACTGCACCTTAGCCTAAAAGATGAAGACGAGGATTAATGACTTTTCTGGTAGGCTGATTACCGTATATTTTAAGAAGCCGTGTTACTGCAACTTTAGGCTTACGCGCTTACTGTCGTGTTTTGCAGTTTTAAATAAACATTTAATTTAGCCATTGATATTGCCTCGTCAAGCGCTGTAAGCTTTGTTTTGTTATGGTACTACTGTAGGCTATAATGTAGATCAGTGGGTTTCAATCGTTTTCATGCCAAGGACCACTGCTGTAGATCACTGCCGGTACGTGCGCTGGGAGCGCACCATTTAAGTTTGAAAATTGAAAAGTTTGTGTGTCTGAAATGCTATGTGATACAGTACAGTTTACACAGCATAGTACATGTTCTGTAGCTACTATTGCACTAAATGGTAACACTTGAAAACGTTATGCAAATATGCAACTTGTTTGTTGAAATGTTAATAAATGAGAGCTTCCTCAAACAGCCGCCTCTTTCCCGACAATCCCCTCTGTGCACGAACCCTTACATATGGTAATTAAACATTAAAAAACCGGCGGCTTATAGTCCAGTGCGGCTTATATATGTACACATCATTCAATTTGGCTTCTGCGGCTTATAGTCCGGAAATTACGGTACTGTAAAATCGCCAATGTAGATTATTATCTGTGAGCCTATAAGTGTTGATTTCTAACTTTTCCCCTGTTGTTTCCTCAGCCCCCCTGTGGTGGCCAGGCGGCCTCATGGCGTCCCGGCTGCTCGACCGTCTGAAGCGCTCGTTGTTTAAAGATGGTCAGGGGGCCGGACCTGAGCAGGAAGCAGCCGGTGGACAGGAAGAAGGGGAGGAGGAGTTTAAAGAGGACAGCTGGGAGGCGGAGCTGGAGGAGGAGGAGGAGTGTGTGACAGAACGCCTTGGGGGGACGCTGTGCTTCGACAGCGGAGGAGGAGGAGCAGAGGACGAGGGCGAGGGGTCGGGGCTGGACAGTGACTCCGACTTCCTGGGCGAGTCGATGGAGGAGGGGCTCAGCAGCACAGGTGAGGTGGTATTCTGCTTATTTTAACACATGCAGAAGTTTTTTCATACTCTAATTCTATATAAAACTACCTGCGCCTTTTGTGGCTTAAAGTCCTACTGTCAGATATCAGGAGCCGAACACATATACAAACATTTTGCAGTGTCGGAAGTTGTATTAGATTTAAAAATCAAGTTTCAAGTTTATTTATATAGCCCAAAATCACAAATTACACATGTGTCTCAGTGGGCTTTACAGACTGTACAGGATACGACACCCTCTGTCTTTAAAGAATGATGATGTCTTGTGAAAACAAAGCAGTCCATAATTTAAAGGCAATGCACACTGACACCAAAACGGCAATACTGGTTGTTTTCTATGTGAGTCTGCACAGTGACGGCGTCTAGATGCGTGTCAACTTGTCAGGATGTGTTACTGTCCTGTGTCCCAGCTGTCCCATAAAGCAGCAACATCCCAGCTACTTTACCTGGAGCACTTCTATTTGCATGACGTGTCCGGTGTGTTATGGGGGCCAGTTGACAGACAAGGCGCTGTATGCTGCATTTGCATGCGAGGCCATCAAGGGGATGTGACACAAATAGAGATGGACAAGAGTATACTCTCCATGTTACGCTGATCTTACACTGTTCTATAAAGAGGGATGTTCACTTTGTCAGACAACTGCATACAGACCCTTTTATACTGTATTAGCTGTCATGCAAAGACCCTAATGCCAATAAAATACAATAACACGTTTTTTAACCTCACAGAAAATTGGCAGCCATTGATGCACATCACACTGATAGTGATCAGAATATAAACGATACAATACATTTAGTTTAAACTCCAAATCATTCAGATTAAGAGGATATCGTTCAAAAGTCAGAAGCCGCCTTACCACTGCATGGAACAGCTCGACTTGCTGTTTTTTGGTTTTCTATTAGGAAGATGTGGATAGTACCTTAGTACCTGGCACTTTGTTTAGCTCCACCTCAGTCGAGGTTCCAAGCGAGCTGAGCCGATACTAAAAGGTGACATAAAAGCACAGCAGAGCACTGATTGGTCTGAGCGAATTGTCACTAGCGTGTTGTTACATCCTGCACAAACCCGGCGTTTTTAAATAGCAAATCATAATCAATCGTAATCGCTTTTTCTTATTTAATTTTTTTACCTAACCTAGATTTAAAGAAAATGCCAGACGGCAAAACTAAAACTACGGCGTGCACCGCTGTTTGGTTGACACCAAAAGGATTCACAGTTTCAAGCGGCGTGCGTGCGTGCGTGCGTGCGTGTGTGTGTGTGTGCGCGCGCGTCCTATGGTACAGGTCCTATGTACACTTTTACTATTTCATGCAATATTGTAATCAGTCTTTAACACGCAAAAGAAAATACCTTTAGTAAAAGTTGGCCTGCGTATCGCTCTGACTCTGCTTGTTATTAAAACCTACACTAACTTGTTGGGGATATCCTCACCAAGAAATACATGTGTATTGTAGATTAGAGAGATTAACCGCATTAAATGCCCCCTAGTCACCTGACCCTTCTCTCACCTGTCTCGTGTAGACGCCAGTCCTGTGGCCGTGTCCCCGGTGGGCCCCTCCCCGTCCTTCCTGTCGACTCGGCAGCTTCAGGACAGCTGGAGGTCCCTGCGAGGACTCGGTGGAGGAAGCCCCACCATGGCTGGGAGGCAGCTGACAGACAACTTGCTGTTTGAGGTGACCGACGCCAGCGTGGTGCAGGAGGCCTCCTCTAAATATGTGGTGAGTTCAAACACCCAGGGTGCAGTCAGCTGGAGTCCTGGAGTGTTGCTGTACACTAAAGCACCTCAACTCTATTAAATCTGCTAATAATTCTGTACTTTTAAGTTATTTTTAATATTGTTTTATTCTTTCTGTGGATGGTAGCCACATGTGGCACGTGATTGGGTGGCTCAGGAGGTGGAGCGGTCGTCCACCAGCCACAGGGTCGGTGGTTTGATCCCCGGCCTCTGTAGTCAGCATGTCGAAGTGTCCTTGAGCAAGATACTGAACCCCAAATTGCTCCCGATGGCCAACTGTGTGTGTGTGTGTGTGTGTGTGTGTGTGTGTGGGTGTGGGTGTGGGTGTGTGTGTGTGTGTGTGTGTGTGTGTGGGGGTGTGGGTGTGGGTGGGTGAATGGGTGAATGGGTGAATGCCGATGTGTTGTAAAGCGCTTTGAGTGATCACAAAGATTGGAAAAGCGCTTTATAAATGCAGAACATTTACCATGTGATGCTTCTTCCAGATTTTCAAACAAGCCGGAGTTTATCACTGAGATCAAAAATTCACAAATTCTGACAATTGAAAGTCGCAGATACAAAACAGCTGTGAACTGATTTTAAAGAGGTACTTTTTACGATTGAACATGAATGCACCAGTTCAGCAGACTTCTATCAATCTGCACTTTAAAGGTGGGCTGTCTAAATACATTTTATACAAGATAAATATTTAAGAGATCAAAAAGCAGCATGTTCAGCATTCATCAATATGAATTTAAAGGCCAGAAACTTCCTGAATATGCAGAAAGTCTTCGTAATTATTTTGTAAAACAACCACATCACATCACACAGAGGAGATTCAGCTTGTCTGTCACTGTCTCCCTCCAGCTGTACACCATCCATGTGATCCAGTCTGGAGGCAGCGATAAGACTCCGGCCATCATCACCCGCCGATACTCCGACTTCCAGCGGCTCCACGCCACGCTGCGGCGTAACCATGGAGACCAGATGGAGCGTGTCTGCTTCCCACGTGAGTAGGAGTCATGTCCCCTATCCTCTTCTTGCAGGGTCAGTGACAACATAGATGGAAAGTCGTCATTGGAAAAAGTAAACTGTTTACCGCAGCGGTTAGAAACCACTGATAACACACCGAGCACGTGACCACTTCCTGTTTTGATGCCTGCAGGGAAGAAGCTGCGCAGGAACTTCACGGCAGAGACGATCGCCAAGCGGAGCCGAGCATTTGAACAGTACCTGTCTCACCTGTGTTCCCTGTCTGCCCTGCGGGGGGCGCTGTGCGTCCGACAGTTCTTCTACCTGACTGACCTGCAGGCCGCACAGCTGCTCATCAGGTAACTGACACAAACTGTTCGCTAAACATCGCGCTGTTATACCAGAAAATGGACATTAATAAGTTAAAATCGTCAAAATTATGTTAATGCTTAATTTGATTTATATTGATTGTGACACTAAGTTTTTACTTTTCTCCATTTTATGACATTTAAATTAAATACCTTTTTACGTTTATATAAAGTCGAGGGTAGAATGGATTTAGTCTCTGCTGTTTTAGCAACGGCTCAGCTCTGGTGAAGGAAAGCACCGTGTATTTAAATCTGCTACCTGGCTGATATGCTTCGGCTCTACATAATATAAATTTGCGGAAATGCATCTTCGACTTCTGTTTATCATCCACAGCCGTCATGTTTTGAATTCTTATGGATGAGCTAAAAAAGGAAAACTGTACATGCAACTATTGAGCCTAATTTGCCACGTCAGATTAAACTTTTCAGGTTCATACTGGCATTTTTCTCATATACCGTATTTTCCGCACTATAGGGCGCACTGGATTATAAGGCGCACTGTCAATGAATAGTCTATTTTCGATCTTTTTTCATATATAAAGCGCACCGGACTATAAGGCGCATTAAGCGAAACAAACCAGTCAGATAATTCAAACTTTATTAAACGTGTTCACAAAAACTCTCAACATTGTTCAAACGTTAATGAGCGTATTCACAATAACTCCCAACCTTGTTCAGTTGTAACACGTAAA
>CALSBV010012179.1:3604776-3624323 GCA_943590825.1 Bovichtus diacanthus | reverse complement strand
CACACACACACACACACACACACACACACACACACACACACACACAAACTCCCTTCCTGACATCACACACACACACATTATTTCCCTTTGTGACATCGTACAGACACAAACCTGAGCACGAGACGTTGTGCAGAAGGACTCTCAGAAAACTACACCTCTGATTATTGCACACAGCCCTGAAAGAGACAGAAACAGTCGAAACCTAAGATTCAGGACCAGATTCACAAAACCTGAAGAACATATTCTCAAGTGCCTTAAAGTGGTCATAACATTTACTGAAAGAAACATTTTTTTTCTTACTTTCTGACATTTATCTTGAAGACCAAAAAAAGTTTTGAATTTTTTTTTTCGGATAACCTCAAAGCCTCAAACATGAACTCTTGTATGGAATTATTCAATATTTTGGAAATATACTTAATCACTTTCCTCCAAGAGTGAAGCACAAAGCTGAATATTATTCTCAGGGATCTGTGTTAAATACAGCACTGGAGTCAGGACGTGGTTAGCCTAGCTTAGCATAAAGACTGAAGGTTGCTCGCCGGACTCAGGCCAAAGGCGGTTTCAAGGAGGATCATTCAGGAACTATTTCTTGTTGTACAGTCGGTGCTGTGATTGAAGATTTGTGGTCACAGTGAGGTTGCCAGGTTTGGTACCATGGTGCCTGTACAGACACCAAAACCAATCTGGCAACCCACACTATAGCTAGAGACACTGCACACTGTACTGGGCGGATGAATACACTGCTGTTATTCAAGAAATAGTTCCTCCTTAAATCCTCCCATTTTCATTTTTGCATGTCTGTTGGTGTATATTAAATAAACAAGATATATTGTGTGAGCTGTACAGTGACAGTACAAGTGTTGAACTTTGGACAGAGCCAAGCTAGGCTAACCATGTCCTCACTCCAGCTCCGTACTGAAAACAGGCATGAGACTGATCATCTTTTCATCTGACTTTCAAAGAGATAGAGAATGAACACATTCCACTTCCACTTCCTTATGTCAAGATAAAGAAACAGAAACAAACATTTGGCAACGTTTCAAGAAATGTTTGAGGAATCACAGCTAAGACATTTCTTCAAAAGGTATTTTCCTTTTAAGAATTGTCTTCCATGCAGAGGGAGTTTGGAGAAGACTTTGGTTTGACCTCAGATCGACAGATGATAGGTAGTCCGGTAGATGCATGCTTCACAAAATTATTTACATTTTCTAATCCAATTTTTGTTAATTAAATTCAGCAGTTAATGAACATGCACTTTAACCAGCAACAACATAGTTATTTAGCTCTGTCCACACAATTGAACACATTTTGATTAAATGTGGTTTTCGAGCACTTCTTCCTCTGAAATAGTTTGTCAAAATAGTTTGTCAAAATAAAAGCCCATCTGTGAAAGAAGACAGCTCCATGACTTCAGCACTTATGACACTTTAGGCATCATTGAAATACTTGTTCTGTGCTAAACAGGAGTTAGCATGCTAGGTTTAGACTGTAATAATAAAGCTTGCTTATGCTAATAGTTGATTTTACACTAACATCTACGTACATACACAAGCATAGCAGGATGTGGGTGAAAAGCAGAAGTAATCTACTGAAGGAAAAATAAAGGATAAAGTATATAAAAAACTAATATAATTATAAAATATACTTTTACGTCATACAGTGATAGTTGTTCTAGATTGTCTACAAACCAAAGTTATACAATATCTTTGGCTAAACACGACTAACAAGTTAGTATCAAACTTTAAATTCTCTCTTTTGCATAACCACACACACACACACACACATCATTTAAAAAAGAAACCCTTAAATATATTCATTTGACGAGTCCAACTTCACAATTTCATTTCCTCCAAACCTCGACAGAATATGAAAATAAATGGACATTTTCTTATTTTTAACAAAATTGCATTGAATAGTTTCATTATACAACACATTATCACATCATAACATTTAACCCTGATTAGCATGTCTCAGATTAATGCAACCACCCATATTGGCTTCTAGCTTGTATGTGACAAGATGACAGAAATATCGATATTTATCACCAGTGTAATCCCAATAACGGTAATGAGACTGAAGGACTCCTGTTGTTGTGATTCACTCCTCACACACAGAATACAGATATTTAAAAGAATATGATATGATAGTTTGGAAAAGAAAAGCTACCTGAGTTTCAGGCTGGATACAAGTCTAATTTAGTCATTTAAAGTGCCTAAATTTGCCATACAACCAAATATGCTATTTGCTTCCTTACTGAGAATTAGATGAGACGATTGATATTGATTGAACTGTTGTTTTCTTAGCTTACCATAAAGGCTCCAAACAGTGGGAAACAGAGTGCCTAGCTCTGTCCAAAGGTAAATACAATCTACCTACCAGCTCCTGTAAAGCTCAATACAATGATATCTTGTTTGTTTGATCAAAAACCAAAGTGTACAAATGTTTAGTTTTACTAAAAGTTACCTGCTTACTATTCTAATATATAGTTCCCGTTACTATTTAAAAGTGTGCAATACAATCATGTTCAATATATCTCTTTTTTACTATGTATTATTGTTATTACTGGCTGCTAGAGTATTACTCTCACATGTTCACTTACTGTATCATGTTAACCCGCTACTTACTTACTACGGTTGTTGTTTTTTGTTTTTTATTCTATTTTGTACTTATCTTATATTACCCTTTTATCTGCACTGTCCCTTTGCTGTTGTAGCGCTGTAAATGTCCCCACTGTGGGACGAATAAAGGTTTTCTGATTCTGATTCTTCTGATCTCCAAAAGCAGATATCTGCACATGAATGCAGAATCAGTAGTCAACGGGACAATATTTTGGTATCGGAGCCTTTTTCCGCTTGTAGTCCCTTTGTTGCCCAATCATGTTTGAGCGGGCTTTGGTTGCATGCAGGTAAACAGTCTGTGTGGAGAGCAAAAGAAGCAAAACGCATAGTCCGAAATGCCATCTGTGAAGTCATCGGCTAACGTCTGAACTGTGATTTAGGTTTTTATTAACTAAAAAATAAACAGGTAACTGAGCGTAAACTTGCTACTTGTGAAACAATCCGGGCATAGAAGTCGTCTCTCAACTCCAACCTCACATTTCCAGTTGCTAATCGGACCGTATACAATGATCAGCACACGAAAGAGGAAGTATTGGATATCCGGCTATCTGCTGGCTACACCGAGACCCCAGAAATATTGGTTGTTGCCCCCAGGGCCTTATCACTTCAAACCGATTGCTGAGTCCAGAGATGGCCCGCTGGAGGATTTATACCTGTTCTAGCAAGGCCATCAGCTTCCAGTATTTATGCTTAGGAAGCTAACCGTCTCATGGCTGTAGCTTCATATTTAACAAACAGACATTCGAGTCAATCGTCTCATCTAACTCTCCAAGAAAACAGATAAGCGTCTTTCCCAAAACGTTAAACTGCGGCACAACAGGCCAGCCTTCATTTGCTAAACAGATATATAAATCCTCTTGAGACAGCTATGTTCACTAAATTTAGCAGAATACTAGGAACCAAATAGAAATAGAAACCCAATTGCACACAGTGCTGCAAGGAGACTTATGAGCCCTCTCTATAGCATCTCATTTATTTACCCTCCAAGTCTGTGTGAGATTAAAATGGAAAACCACCCAGTAAAAAACAGTGAAAATGGTGCCTAGAAAACAACAGTGTGGTGAAACAACGTCTTAGAGGATTTAGAGGTTGTTTGATCATAAAGGTGCAGACATCCTCTAACAAGCTTACAGTTTTGCAATTTCAGAGAGTCGACCTTGACGTTTTATGGCACAGAGATGGAAACAAAGGCAGTACCAGAAAAAGAGATGGAGACACTTTTCCACAAGGCAACACACCCGATCGTGTGTTATTTCAGACCAGTCACAGGCGGTCTGGTGTGTGAAAAATCTGACGCGTCCATCCTTTGAGTATGTTAACGCTGCAGAGTCTGAAGCGCACACAGCTCTTTAGTGTCCTTTTACTTGTACAAACCTGCAGAAACTCGGTTCTATAGCGATCGTTGGATCAGAGGTTCTTGTTCTTGTCAGACAGTAGTGTTGCTTTAAACTCACTTCAGATTCTCCAGGGTTCCTAAGATTGCCGTACATTTCTGTTCTTTTGAACCTTTTCTAGGGATAAGGTTGTTGGTAACTTTGGCCACGTTGTTGTTATAATTCTCAACCCATTTGAAGAGACACGTTCAGGCTCTTTCAGACAATAAATAACATGACTGAGATCCAGATTCAAGAAGACTGCGGTGAAAGTCCAATTTAGTTGCATTTTTACGTTTCTTTATCAGCTCTGTGCGCATCCAATTTAGATTATTTAATATACTTTACATATTTACATTGGATAAACTGTCACAATGCAATGTGTAAAGGTCAATAAACACTAGTATTGCCAAACCCACTGAAGGTTAACACCAACTCTGCAGCTCTAGGCAACTTTTAACATCTTTTAGCTCATTGTTTTGGTCCTCCAGCTTCACATCTACTGTATGGTATAGTATGGTTATGGTTCCCTCAGGCTTTCACCAACCTGCACATATAACTGACAGCAGCCATTTCTAGCAAACAAGCTCTCATACCGTATGTTGTTTCTAGAATGCTTTTGGTTTTCTCACGTTTTTGACAAAGAGATATCGATGAGTCTGCCTGATCTGATTAAGTAATACATGAGCAAACTAGTTAGCAAGTTTGCTGGTGAACACGTAACCCTCCGAGCAAATAAGCATTGTTTTGTGACATTGAAGACTGTGCAAAACAAGAGTTGTTCCTGGCAAGATTGTGAATGGCTACAACCATCTCTTTGTGGAAACGCTTCCTTTGAAAAGATCCTAGATTCACTACAACAGTTGTGTTAAGTGAGCTTGTAGATTGGTGCGTTTACATACACTGCTGCCCCTTCAAATAGAAACAGGGTTTAAAATAATGTGATTTATATGTAATTGATAGATCCCGGAGCACAAACACGTCTTTCCAATTTGGTCATTTTAGTGCATACGTTTACACTTTTCACTACGCAATTTAGTGAATCTGGGCCTGAGCGCTAGATTGGAGACTTCCATCAATCACCAGTAACCCACAGTGGGACTGTTTGTCAAAGGTTTTTTCCCAATCAGACAGTTGTAACTGATAACAGAGGGCTGGGACACAGCTGACTGTCGCTTTCCACTCGTGTCCCATGAGTCAGCAGCTCCTCCACGGTTGTCCAATCATCAAGCAGCTTGCTGTTCCTCAGTCGGTTCTGCTTCATGTGGCTCAGTTCCAGAACAGTTTGAGACGACAGCGACCCCTGAAGTCCCCCGGCATGCTCCTCTCCTCCTCCTCTCCTTTCTCTGTGTTGCCGTGACAAAGCCACATGGCGTCTCCTTTCGGTCCGGTTCCAGTATCGCCCCGCCCATCGTCCATCCTCCCCATCATCCTCACCTTCTCTCTCCCCTTCTCCTCGCACCTCCTCATCTGTTGTGACCTCACTTCGTTCCCTGGCCAATCGGTAAGCTCGGGCTCTCAGGAGCTGGTTCCTGACTGACTTCTGATTGGACAATCTGGAGCGGGGTGACGGTGGAGAGCGAGGTTTATGTTGTGGGGCTCCCAGTGTGCTGTAAAAAGGAACAGAGGGACCTTTAGGGATGCCGGTGTGATTCCCGAGAGTCTGAAACCCACGCCAGTCCGACGCTCCACTGGAACCAGATCCAGGACTCTTAGAGAGGGAGTCCTCCTCTCTGCTCCGGCTCATGCCTTTGCTGTTTCTCAGCACGTTCTGATGATTGGTCAGATTAGTTCTGTCTATGCTGAGGTGACTGGTGGGACGACAGTTACTGGGGTAACTGGCCCTGCTCCTCGGCCCCAGCGTGTTGCTGGTTGTTCGAGGTTGGCTGTGCTGGAGGCTGTTTCTCAGAGTGTCTGGATCTGCCATGTTGGGGTGACTGGCCCTGCGGGGGCGCTGTGCTTCACTCAAATCTGTTATTGTTCTACTCCGCACTGGAGCCTCTATCATCCCGCCTCCTCCCTGCTGCTGTTCCAACCACAGCGCCCTCCGTTGGCAGGGCTCAGTACGGCAACCTGTGGACAGAAAGAAATAATCAGGTCCAGAGTCTTACGTTACATGTCGGAATACATAAATCTCCATTTAGCATTATAGGAAGAACCCCTTGCTGCTGGGGAAAACTTTTCACTCAATACCTTTTAAAAGAGTGCCAAGTTGGACCACCTTTGGCCCTAACACGACCACAAAGACATTGACGCTTCACACAACTGCCCAAGGTTGAAGGTATTTATTGTAATGTTCTCCCTCCAATAAATACTACATTCATGTTAATCCCAAATGTGAATTTAATGTTACGGGATCAACACATCCAGTTTGTCATCTAACTTGTATTTTTCTCAAACTACTCCTTGATGGTCATTTGGACCGTGTTCCTTCATCCCCTTGAAAGAACACGGTGACCATGAGTGCATCAGCCTGGTCTAGTAAGATGATATGGTACTGATACAAATGTGTTGAATACTACACTTGTGTTGTAATATACCCAAACATCTCACATTTTTGAAGAGTAATCCTACTTTACTTCACTTCTCCTTGGCTTTTTCTGTGCTGTTTAATCAGTTAATGTGAAGGGACAAACCCGAGGAAGTGAAACGAAAGAGTAAAGCCAAGTTGCTCTTGTTGCTGTCCAGGCGGAGATAATTGAAACGGCAGATTGCTTGAGGAAACATTTGTGATGCACTTACATTTTCAGATAAGTTTTGCTGTTTTTGATTGCTTGAATGTAGCTGCTGTTGTTGGTTTATCATGAGTGCCTGGTAACAGCAAATCCCCGGCAAAAACATGTGGTTTAAATCACAGCTGCATCATGGTGCGCCTCACTTTTAGAATCCAGTGTGATTGCCAACTATGATCTTAGTGTTAGTCTCTTCAGATTAGCTGCATGTCAGGCTCCCCATGTTCAGGGAAGCGCTTCCATATTTACAGTGCCAGACAAATTGAGAGGAATTAAATACACTTGCCATATACCAGTTGACAAAGCTCTCACAAAATTTGAAGATTACAAGCCTTAAACATAGATACTTACATACATGTTCCCTGACACTCATATACTCTACGTATGTATAGACACAAACATATTCACATTTGTTGTCAAAAAACAATTCTGATATAATAATCTGTCTAGATAAAACAATTTCTTGTCTTCACAATATATAGACCATGGCATTAGATGAATAGTTTAAGGACATTTGTTTCAGAGCTTTACTAACCAATAGAAGGGGAAGGTGGCGAGCGGTGGCGAGGTAAGGTGGGACTTCTCTCAGCTCTGTGGAAGTGAACTGTTGTGGTCGTGCTGTTACCAACAGTGCAGCGGGACGCCTGTGGTGCTCCAGAGTGAGTCATCGGAGTCGTCTCAGGGATGGACTCCAAATCCCAGCGTCCTCTCTGCTCTCGAGGGGAGTGGCCTGAGCGGAGATGGTGAGTTTGTCGGTGGGCGTGGCTTCCATGAATCTTATGCAGTCGTCTGTGCTCCCCGGTGCTAACGCTGTGGAAGCCCGAGTCGCTGGGTTCAGAGGAGATCAGGGACTCGGAGGAAGAGGAGGAGCCTTGGGAGGAAGGAGTGTGACCTGGCAGCGATGACATGGCATCTGTCTCGGCCTCGGAGAGTGCCATACGGTGGTTTGGGCTGTCGGGGCCACATCCCAGCCCGCTGTCGAGCTCACTGAGAGGAAGGTACCCAAGAAGACGATCTGACCGCCAAGGAGGCTGATAGTCAGACTAAAGAGAAATCAAGAGAGAATTTGAATTAAATATATTTAAAAGTCCATTATCAGATAAGTACAAAGGATGAATCAAATCAGCGTACATGCTAAACTTAACAGGATGTAAATACTAAAAACTACACAAATAACACAATTTCTAGAGAGGCATCATCACAGAGAAAGAAGGGTATGACTGAGGGCCAGAAAAAGGGCACAACGGTGTTGCAGAGAAGTAAAATAGCAGTGATTAAATCATTGAAATAAGCTACCTGTCTGGGGAAATTCTTCGGCTCCATCTCTTCTGTGTTGTAGCAGCCAATCAGACAACTCTCTGAGTTAGGCTGGTAGGGCAACATTTCTGGAGCCTGGAATAGAAGAAAAAGATCAAGATAGAAATGAGTCTAAAATGATTACTTGTGTAGCGTATAAGAGTAATCTGTAAGATGAATGAGAACACACACAATGATAAATACAACAAATCACCTGGTAGTCCAGTCTGTCCAGGTGATCTAAACTGTAGGAGACGCTGGGCAGGTAGCTGTTGCCTGGGTGCTGGTCATTGGATGATCTGGGTAGGTAGCCATTGGGTGCATAGACATCAGGCGACATCATCATGTGACTATTGGCGGAGTACAGGTCAGGTGACACGGTCATGTGACCATAGTATGGCCTGTGTAGAGGAAGCGATCAGGTCATATTTTATAAGGAGGTGATGCCAAAGAGAATGTATAAAAGAGGGAGTGGGAGGTCTATTTATTGTTCAGCTGTGCGTGGATGTAAATGGTACGATCCATGATGTGTAAATTTCTTTATGAATATTTAGTTTTCATCCTCATGTATAATCGCAGCATGTGTTGCACTGACAGCTGTCTCAGCAGAACAACCGTCCACTCATGAATATGTACGCGAGCGCCAAGAGACTCAAGGCAACATCATGCTGACCTTGCAAACTGTAGCCTCAAGTAAAAAAGAATGCCCCATCATTTGAATCATCAATAGACATGAGTAGACGTTTTCTTTTCATACATTTCCCTTCAGTCTATACGCTTTTACTGCAGTCCAAACTTTGACCATAGTCCCGACGTTTTATACAATTTCCAATTTTGTACCCCGCTCCCAACCATTTACCGCAGAGACAACCCTTTGCCTAGTCCAATCCTCTGACCTCTGTTCTAGCTGTTTATCCAATTCCCAATTATATTCACCTTCTTTCTGGGCTTTTACCTAGGTAGGTGTCCCTTAACTCCGGTCCCCAAATTTTACAAAATTTCTACCCAGTCCCCAATGTTTGTTTGTTTTTACCACATATTCAAATTAATACCCTGATACCAATATTCCCCCATTTCCCCATCTTTGCCCTTTAATCTAGCCATGTTTTTTACCCGGTCCATTCTTACTCTAATTACACTGATAAACATTTGTTTATGCCACTCCCATCTTCTTACCCACATTCATGGCCCATTACCCCATTCCTAAAGTTTCGCCATATGTCCAAACTTCTACCAATTTTCCAATTTTGTAATGCCTATCCCAACCTTTTCCCCCAGTTACAACCCTTTACCCAGTTCACAGTTCTAACCTTTTTCCAACTGTTTTCTCTATTTGTGATCATATACCTAATTTCCAGGGTTTACCAGGTCAAAAGAGTTTCATCCCAGTCCTCAAATTTGACCCTATTCCCAAACTTTTAGTTTGTTCTGAACCTTTCACGCCAAGATCTTACCCTGAAGCCCTCTGTTTACCTCACTCCAAACTACATTACCCTCCATCACAAGTCTTTATCCCACAAAATGTTATAATTGTTAAATATTTAACCCCATTTTCACTCTGTTATGCCTCTCCCATTGTATAGCCTTAACAAGTGCACAACTTTTACTTATCCCAGTTGCATATATCCCAGTTACTTATACCACAGTCCGTTCTTCAGCCTCCAACCCTTTTCACCGCTTCAAAG
Source organism: Bovichtus diacanthus (assembly GCA_943590825.1). Classification (NCBI taxonomy): domain Eukaryota; kingdom Metazoa; phylum Chordata; class Actinopteri; order Perciformes; family Bovichtidae; genus Bovichtus; species Bovichtus diacanthus. The sequence goes on along the minus strand of CALSBV010012179.1, from coordinate 3,614,619 downwards.
ATCTAAATCTTATTCCTAATAATTATTTGTAGTGTTGGCATAACTGTTGCTTTCTTTATTTTCATGTATTTACTCAAAGCTACATAATCATATCACTTTAATATAAAAATACAAAAACTTTTAACTCATAAAAACTAGCACCAAGAAGAAAAGCATTGCTAAAAACTCCAAAGCTTGTTGATATGTCTGTTTCCCCGGCTTTACCCAGGACAACCCCGATCACATCATTCTGTCCTTGTCCCAAACTAATCCAAAACTTTACCTCTTTGTCCCAGGCCTTGTCCCTCTTCACGCAGCCTTCCAACAGTACCTACCCTGCACTGTAGCCGTCCCCTTGGCCTCCCTCTCCCTCCATAAGTCCCATGGCTCTCAGGGCCTCCCAGTGTCTTTCTGTTGGAACGTTGCACTCGTTCGCGCAACGAGACCGCCGCCTCCTGTGACCATGCTCCCTTCTTGCCTCCACCTGCATCGTGATTGGCTGGCCATACTCATCCACAAAGTGCAGCTCCTCCCGGTGTCGGTGATGAGAAGGTTCATGAGTCTTGGTCTGACGAGAGGAAACACCACATATCTGAATTTGGACTGTACTCACAAGGAGTGCTTTACCGTAAAAAATGTAAGTGTACATATAGTTATATTTTTTTATCTCTTCTCAAAGATGTAGCTTTCAAGAAAGTAGTCAAGTTAGCAGGTTGGTTTAAACATCTTGGACATGAGTAGATATAAGTATTATCTTGCTGCTACGGTGTAACATTCAAGTATTATCTGTATTATTGATGAAGGATAAAGGCTGCATAAATGTGCAGTGCCAAAGTGGGAGTTTAGTTTCCAATACAAGGTCAGTCAGTTCTTTGGTTTCTAACTTTTTTAGGAGGCCTGACTACAATTGTGTTGCATAACATGGCTTATGATTCACACTCTCTTTTATATAAAAAGATAAAAGATTGAGCCATTTAGAATAAGTTGGAGATCAGGAAAGAGCACTCTGCAGGTTTCTGTTCCAGTTAAACAGAAGCTGATTTAAATGAATATTTCCTGTCATTCTGGCTGAAGGTGTGTTAATTAGGGGAAACATCTGTTATAGTGCTAAACTCTGCAGACCTTTCACCCTCCATGACACATGGTACATAATAATTGGACTTGCATTTATATAGCGCTTTCTTGTCTTTCCACCACTCAAGGTGCTTTTACACAATGGCCCAATTCCAATCCGGCCCCTACATCCTCCCACTCCGTGACAGAGTGAACTCCAATTGTAGTCACACTCACTTCTCACACTCACACTCTTTAAGGTGTAGGGTTTAAGAACCGCGGCAAGCTTCCGGACAAACTCCCCTCTCTCCGGCAGTAACGGGTATGGTCGTAACTTTGCATAACCATGGTTTCGTATCAGCGTCTCCCGGGAGTGTCTTTAGTAACATAGTTTTATAATTTTTGTAAACATCTTCTCTTTGAACACTAATTTTTTCAAAGTAAACGCTTCGCACCCCGCGGTACACTCAGCCTAGAGCGTTGAGGTGGTGCAGAGACCCAACTACGAGCTTTTTAACTGCAGCAACTTTAAGACACGGTATTGGAGCTGGAATTACCGCGGATGCTGGCTCCAGATTTGCCCTCCGATTGATCCTCATTAAAGGATTTAAAGTGTACTCATTCCAATTACAGGACCTCGAAAGAGTCGCAAAAATCAACTATTAATATCCAGCGTGTTCCATGATGGACACAAACGGTCAGTAAGGGCAGCTGGTTGAGTCAGCATTGATGCAGTCTCGCTGTTGGAGGGTTTTATAGCCCCCTTCCACTCCCCGCTAATTGGTTTGAAATGGCACTTAATATTGTGGGTAGGGATAGGGTGTAGGGGCCAGATTGTAATTGGGCCTACAAATCAACATTTATACATTTAAACACTGAATGCCTAAGGACTCTTTGACTTCGACATGCGGACTGGCCACCAATCTTTCAATTGGTGGACAACCCACTCTACCTCCTGAGCCACAGATAGTGTGAGACGACTGATGTGCCGTGTTTCAAAAAAAGCATAATATTTACGCAGTGTGTATCAGATGAACTGTGGCGAACGGCCTTGCCCCTCCCCCCATGTCGCGAGCGACTGGAGCTCCCCACCTCTCCGCCAGCAAAATGTTCCGCCAGCAAATGAGTGGGCAGCTCCAGCCACTCGTGACACCTGGGGAAGGAGAGTGCTGTTTACCTGCACACGGTGACACAGAGCTGGTTGAAAAATGGCAAAGTATCCCTTTAAGATACTATCGTTGCAAAGAACAAACAGTTCACTACGGTGCAATATCCTCCTTCTGAGCAGAAGGTGGAAAGAAACTAAGTACATTTACAGACGTGCTGTACTGAAGTATTTCTATTATGCCCCATTTTATACTCTACTTACACCTATAGTGTGCTTCTTGTTACTGGAAGAAAATCAGTATATGTAATATAATATAATATATTATTACTCAGTGAGGATATTCAAGGGTTACAATAAAGTTTAAAATTGCACTTTTGACTGAAAAATTGCTTCAAGTAAGCAATAAATACACAACAGATGAGGCAGAGTCTGTGCTTTTATAACATTCATTGAACTGATAATCAATTATCAGGATAAAAATTTCACTTCGTAGATTTTCTCTCACACACTGACGGAGCCTGAACGTTTATAGTAGAGAGCTCCGAAAAAAAGAGAGAAGCTCTCAAATGCGAAATGCGCGTGTGTCACCATTCTGTCAGCGCAGGACATAAAAGGACAGCTCACGCCCTGAAGGACATTCTGTCATTATGTCTGCTGAGTGTAAGTTATGACAGAACTATAATAGTGCTGGTTTATGTTATAACATCACATGTGAAAGTTAAGATGCAGTGAAGTTAATAAGACTCGGCCTTCACAGCAGCATGATGTAGGTCAGCATTCAGCAGCAGCCCACTGTAACCCCTGGACCAGTAATACTGGAGTCTTTACACTCTCCGTGCACGGCCTGGGGCCACACGTACACACACATACACACATACACACACATGCCTGCCAGCATATACACACAATCCGAGACCGCAAACAGACATTAGCCCAGAAAAACAAGCACACATAGATACAGGAAGATGTTCCCATGTACATAAACACACCAGTTCATACGTGTGGAAAGCTGCTTCACACAAAGTCATACATGCACAAGCATGCTTACGAATACACACATAGCCACACACATAGAAATCAGAGAGTGATGTGCTGTACCCTGGAGAAGAGTGTTGCGCTCCACTGCACTTTGACAGTAACACAGACTGATCTCTCTCTATCTCCCTTCATGTATCTCTCTCCCGTTCTCTCAGTTTGTTTGTTTTTTTTCGAAGCTTTTGACTCAATTTTCACTCAAAGTGCCAAACTCTGCAAAATGTGACACTCCTCGTTCTCAGCACAAAATCACGGTCAGCATGAAAAATGAAATAAAGTGTCAGATGCAGCAAGCTTTACAAAACTGTGTCAGAATATTGGATTTGATCCTGTGAATGTCAGTCACTGCAGTTTAAAATAAATGTATCAGAGCAAAAAGAATTCCCATTAAATCCAACAAAAGACTTTCAGACTAAATTCTGCTTGAAGCATTTAAACATATTGCATTGAAACACCACATATTTCTACAAGTAAAAAGAAATCCACTGCCATTCAAGATACAAGAAAGATGTCGTAAAAGGAAACTGAATATGTCTTAACATTCATGCAAATTTTGGTATCAAACACATCCAGTGATGAGTCAGTTCAGTGCCCTGTGATCTGCCTCAGACTCACTGTACAACTCCATCACAGACTGTTGATCTTTGACGTTACAGACATTACATGAGACATTTAGTTCAGTGGCAAAGTTTTCTTTTAACATTTGTCGACTGTTTTTAAATGTCATTCTTTCTACAACATCTGCGTATGGTGGTGTGTTCAGGGTTAGGGAAACATTGTGGTTATTGGTAAATAGACGATTGTTTTGTTTATGGTCAGGGTTAGGCAGCTCATACACTCGGTTAAGCTCAGGGAAACATTGTGGTTACAGATTTGCACCATACACCGTGATCTCACACCCCGACTTCCACATGCTTGGGCTGCGTTTCCATTGACTTCAGCCTTGCGTGAATAAAAAGCTCTCTCATTCATTTGAAAGGAGCCAGTCTGTTTGCGCAGCACAGGGTCACCCGGCAAAACGTTGAACCCGGCTCAACTTCTGCTCCAGCACAACATCATCCGTCAAGGCCGTTTATCTCGCCATGTTCGTGACACAATGTAAAACAGTTGCTGTAAAATCCTGTCTGCAGCTATTACAACCCGCAGAGTTTTAGCGTCTGATAATCCTTTAAACACATTAATCTGTTACTCAATCCTATTTCACTGTCTCACCGGCACCTTAAACAAGACGGCCCCATGCTGAAAGTTAGCTCTGCATGGACCTAAATCTTCAATCCTGCAATCGTATAATATTTATGTTTAGGGATCGTGGCCTGCATGATAAAAACACCACATGTGTTGAAATGTACTTTACTGTAAGTGCTTCGCATGAGCAAAATCACTCATGCTGCAACTAAAATGATTCACTCAACATATGAATACATTTATATTGTGTCTATAGTTTCACAACACAGGAGAGCTTAACTCAGTTTGTGAAGAGGGTGATTTGATTGGCTGGTATATCTACATTAATAGCTTAGTGTAATGATGACACCATTGAAATGACTGTTGTTGACTGTAACATAGGACTCATATAACATCATTCTTTTGTAAGCCAAAGGTCTTTATTCAAGCTCATATTCTTCCTCTGACTATTGAGGCTGACAAATTCAGAAGTATTCAGGAGAGAAAAGACTGCGTGAGCTGAGTGATTTGGGTGAAGTGGAAAGTGAGTCACATTTCCTTTTGTACGTACAGAGTGTCGGTCTCTCACCCTGAAATATTCCTGAGCTCAGATGATTAAAAATGTGAATGGTTGCTTTATTTTTGATGCATCTAACTTTGCTCTTATTGTCACAGAAGGATAATTTAACGACTTAATATGTGTTATTAAGTAAAGTATAATTATCACAGACTTTTCTTGTAAGTGGTTTAGGAATCTCGTCATGAATGTCTAAAAAAGATCCGATTTTTGGAAAGGATGTGAATTAGTTTTCTTTACTTGAGTGTTGTTTGAAAAGGTAAGTTGCTGGTTTAAAAATGAATTGTGGCGTCTTCTAAGCTCATGCATGGCACAGTCATTCGTTCCTTGACGTTCGGCCGCACAAGAAACAAATATGTTGCCACTATTTTAGTCAATCTAGGTTTTCCAGCAGCTCCACAAGGATGTAAAGTGTACTGTACATCCACAGGCGATATGAAGCCGCGCACCACCACCCATTTATGTCAAGCTGTCAATCTCTTTACAATCTAATGAAACAGCATCCTGCTCTCCTGCCTTATATCCTGCCAGCCTCACATCATAGACGAATAAGCCAAGTGTGGTCCTCCACTCTCTTCCCAGCTCAAACATTTACATTCAGCTTGAGCAGCCGCGATGAAAGATCCCTGTTGATGCTCTCAGATACAGAAACTCAGCTCTCACCTCTGCTGCAGACTTTCATTATTTAACAGGGAAACTACATATGAATAGTTCGTCTAAAAAAAGAGATGCCTCCGAGTTCTTTTTTCTCCCTATATCGTGTTTTTCGTGTGCTCTCTGGGGAATTTCAATCGAACTGCTGTATGTTTATTCATTTTTTATTAAGAATGTTTTTTTTTTCTCTTCTGCTATTGCTAGTGAACTCTTTGTATTTGTGAGTTGTTTAAAGATTTACAACTTCAGTATGAACCAAAGGGCTTGAACCTGAGATCCACAGGCAGGAAGTCAGAACATCAGACTGTTGTTGTTTCTCTTTTGCTTTGGAAGGTTCTTAACTGGTTGAAATTACCTGTAAGTATATAAGTTGCAGCCATAATAAGAGCTGGTGGGATTCTCTAAATGCTAAGGAGATTTGCTTCAGTGTTTCCTTTAGCGTCGGGAACACTAGAACACACCATTCAGCCGTTAATAACATCCGCCGGCACTGTTTAATTGTACACTTTGGATAAATTGAAACATCCTTCTTTAGAGGTGTGATTGTGTTTTGGACAGGAATCCTTACTTAAATTGTACAGCACTGAGTTTGTCACTGTATTCATTTCCTATGTGTTATAAATACAGGGGCTTTAAAAACAAACAAATATCCGTCGTCTAGTGTAAGTGCAGTCGGATTCTCTCAGCACCGCGGTTGTCTTTTCCTAAATCCTCATGAATTCTCTATCACATTTTTCAAGGAAAAGTGGTTCGGAAAAGATAATATTAGAGAGAAGAATGGTCAAAAGCACATACTGCATTATTAATCCACCAAATGCAGAAGCTAGAAGTACGAGTGGGTCGAATGCATTGACTGTATATAGGAAACAGACGTCACCATCTTGGTTTTTTTAGGAACCAGAAGTGACACAACAGGGATGATTTAAGTGCAACCAAACGCTGAACAAGACATTTGTAGGCGACCAAAATGTCACAATTAGCTTTCATGAACTGAAATCCCAAACTGTGAAAGGGTTAAAGTTCAAAGACGAAAACACAGACAACACTGAAACCGGAGAACACCTGTCAATCGCAAGGTAGCCCCGCCCTAAAGCATACGCTGCTTTATCGTCTATTTGACTCTAAATGGGACTTTAATTTACAAAATAAACATCATGCTGTATAGAAGAAGACTGAATGTTTACTGAGGTAATAAATGAAGCGAGAAGTAGGGTCATTTTCTCATAGACTTCTATAAATCAGGACTTCTTTTTGCAAACGGTGGAGCTGACAGACTTCCGCATTGGCTTCACTTTTCAGACCCGGAGGTTGCCCTTTAGTCGTTTGTTGCCTTGGTTAGTTAGCGAGCTAATAGTTTGTCCAGGTCAGCTGACTTCACTCTTATCGGGTTACAACTTATTTAGTTAAAGGTGAAGCAGTAAACCCATAAACACTGTGTTTCTCAGTGACTCTGTTTATCTTCCTCTCTCATCTCTATATAAAGTGATGTGTTATAAATATATAGACTGATATATATAGTGACTGTATTTCATGTCTTGTGTTGCGTGTTTGTGTGACGCTTGTCTTCCTTTATCTCACAGGTTGGGTCACCTCAGCAGCCATCAGATCCAGTTATGATCTCCGTCCTCTCTGTCCTGTGTCGGCCTGTCGGAGAGGTCCACTGCTCTCCTGAACTGTGTGTGTGTGCTACAGGATGTCATCTGATAAGTTCTTTGTTTACGTGCACCGCAGCATCAATGCATTCAGGATCTAAACCTCCTCTGACATGCGTATCTGGATAATCGTGTGTTCCAGCGTTCAGAGACGAACATGTGCCAGAACTCATCCGTCGTGCTGTCGCTGTTGCAGATTGTTCAGTTCTGCATGTCTAAAGACTGCGTCGAACCGCAGCCAGTCCAGCCTCTTGATCATCGAGGCGTTCAGCCAGGAAACGTGGCGCTAAATGAAAACAAGGCTAAGCTACGAGCTCTCATCACTGATCACTGCGAGGGAAAAAGATCCACAGACGTCAATTACTGAGATGTTGCTTCTCGTTGTAACAAGCAGAGAGAAACAAGGGGAAGTGCTCAGTAACCACGACAAACACTTTCAAAGAAAAACTCCAAGTGACAGACTAATTTGTAGGAGCGAAGCTGGAGCACTCTACATAATGTGTTCCTGTGCTGCTCGGAAAGAATAACAGAGCAGAAAACCAAGTTGTTCTCTGCCTTTGCTTTTAAAAAGTGATGTTTGCTCTGCTGCTGATTAGTCACCACTGGAAGTCATGCTCTGCTAGTTGTTGCTTTAAAGGATTGAAAATTGTCCTCAGAAGAATCAAATAAGTCAATCAATACCAGTTTCAGCTCTGCGTTCAGTACAAAGACAGGAACACGATTTTTATTCGAACCACATCATGATATTTAAGAGTTTTAATCAGAAAAATGTTTTGGCTGATATGAATATTTCTAACAAAAACACAGCTTTTTTGCCAATAAACGCAAAAATACATTAGGTTAATTATTAGATTATTAAAGAATAACAAAGATACAGTTTAGACTCCCTTAAAATGTTTTGCCTTAAGGCCTTTACACATCGGGCGCGTTAGGAATAAACAACACAAACATTCAAATACTCGCCTGTGGGTATTTTATGTCTAGGGCTTTTATTGTGAAAGGTAAGAACGGAAGGAGTGGATCTCGTACGCGCTGCTTCTGTCAAGGTTGAAAAGAATCATAAAGTTCGCAGTCTTGGTTTGGACTAGAGTCTCCGTGTTGTTGTTTTATAATCCTCTTAAATAAAGGCGCAATACACAACACAACTGGTTTACGCCTTATTCGCGGTGGGAAAGCTAAAAAATAATCGTCTTTGTTCCGGCTTTTTCACGGCTTACTGTGTGCAAATATTCATGACAAAAACAACAGTTTGAAAAAATATATTGACTTGCAAATAATCACAGGTTGTGTAAAGGCCTTTACTCAAAGATGACATAAATAAATATGTATTTCCTTTGTTTTAGAAATTCAAAAAAATTCAAACAGAAAAATGCAGTTTAGAGCAGACCAACACTGTCAGAGCATTACTATTGGACGACTGCAAAACCGCCTGATTACGTTGACTAACAAACTCCAAACTTTTAAAGATTCGTCGACATGGTTAGAGTCACTGACAAAATACAGAACTGTTTTGATTTTATCAAAGTGAACATGAACTGTTAGATTGTCGTCCTGGGACATAAACTATAATCTCCAAAATGAAAGTCAGATGTGTTACACACACAGTTTATGTTCCTAAAAGTGAGCCTGATATCCAGCTGTGGTTTGCTCCCTAACACAACCACAAATGTTTTCTGACTTTGCAAGTCAAATAAATTTTTTTTCAGTCAAAATCACATTTGCCTCAGTCCCTCGCTTCAGATACAGAAAAACAACACTTAACAATACCTGTTGCTAATGCTCTAATTACCGCTTCTTATTAGCTTCTTCTACATAGAAATGGCAGCTGAGGCTCATGGGTATTGCAGTATTTCGAGCCATTTGCCATAAACATCCAAATACCAGAATAAAATTCAATAAAAATGCTCTGCGAGGCTGTACTTAGACACAGCACTTCTTAGAGCTAAATGCTAACATCAGCATGCTAACATACTCTCAATGACTGCTAGCATGCTAATGTTCAGCAGGTATAATGTTCACCATCTTAGATTAGCATGTTAGCATGCTAGATTTGCCAGTTACCAGTAAACCCAAAGTACAGCTGAGGTTAAGAATGTCATTGGTTCTGCAGGTATTTGGTCATAAACCAAAGTATTAGATATATTAAAATGTTGACCTGATGATCTAGCTAGATTAAAAGTCAGAGGATTACCAAAGTTATTACAATTCATCCTGAGGGGATCATGACTGTCTGAACCAAATTTCATGACAATCCATCCAATAGCTTGTCGAGATATTTCAGTCTGAACCTAACTGGTGACTAAAAACATGATTTCTCAGAAACAAAACTGAGATTAACCAGAGATTAACTATAATAAACAGAAGATTATAGGGTGGTTATCCAGGAGACTTGTGTGTTTGTTGAAGAATACTAATATCATTAAAAGTAAAAATTAAATGGGGGAAAAATACTCCAGGTACCAGCGGCTCCTGGCACTTCACATCTGTATCTCATCTCAGTTTGATGCAGAAAAATCCATATTCTTATCTTTCAGTAAATTTCGCTTCTTTTTTTCTGTCCCCTTATCCTCTCTCCACACACACACACACACACACACACACACACACACACACACACACAC
>CALSBV010012179.1:3578620-3588753 GCA_943590825.1 Bovichtus diacanthus | reverse complement strand
TCTCTCTCTCTCTCTCTGTCTCCCTCTCTGTCTCTCTCTCTCTCTCTGTCTCTCTCTCTCTCTCTCTCTCTCTCTGTCTGTCTCTCTGTGTCTGCCTCTGCCTCTATCTCTCTCTCTCTTTTTTTTTTGATCTTTTTCCTCCCGTCTCTGTTTCTTCACACTCTGCCTTTTTCTCTTGTCACCATCTGTCATAAAATTACTTCCTGCTCCTGCGCTTTACTCTCCGTTTGTGCCCCCAGCCTCGACTGACTCTGATATTATTGTGTGTGTGTGTGTGTGTGTGTGTGTGTGTGTGTTTGTGTGTGTGTGTGTGTGTGTATCCTCAGGGTTGACATTATGTGCGTTACCATGTGATTTCGTTTTTTACGTTTTATGTGATGCTTAATTTTCACTCTAAAGCGAGACGCTTGTCAGTAACACTGTGTACTGTGTGTACATGTACACACTTTGTACATGTGTGGCTGCTAATTTTACTGCTGCTGTGTACTTTAGAACATCCAGGGTGGAAAAATAATAAATACATTTGATTCAATTCATTATCTTTATTCATCCCCAAGGGGAATTAAAAAGTGCACACACACATTTCTCAATAAAACCAAAATAATAGAATCCATAATTAAAATACAAAAAACTATGAAGTGCTATGTCCTACGCACATAAATTGGGGTACCTAGTTCAATGAACAACTGGCTTCTGGTATTAAGGTTGATGTAATTAACGCACTCCAGCCCTAAACTACGGAGCCCCCAGAGGGTCAAAAAGTACTGATGTGAAAATCTGTACACAAAGATTATCTGAACTGGGGGATATTTTCAAGTAAGACTTTTGATATACATGTGACATTTAGAATAAAGGAGGAAACATTTACATGATGTTTTTTGTCATACCAGCTAAATAACAGTTATCAGAAAACTAGTTAAATACTGTTATACCTCTTTTACATAGAAGAATGAAATAAAGGGGTAAAGATTAGTTGATTATGTTTTATCTCCAAATACTTCTCCTGACGTTTACTTACTTTATCCTCACATATAAATGATCAGAACTTGCACAGTGTTTAATTCATACACAGCTCCGAGTGGCTGATTGTCTATTATGTGCAGCATAAAGGACCCTTGTACTGACACTGATTATTAATCAGTGCTTTTATTTAGTGGGCACAAAGATGAGGTAAGAAAACCCACGTCACCATGAAAAATCCTGCTCTATAGTTTGTTAAAGCCGGGGTTATTTTTGGTTTCATTGCGGCTCACACAACGGCGGAATATCTTTAAAATGAAACTTTATATTGTTGAGTATGAGATCATTTTGTATTTTTTTACTTTTTGTCTGTTTTTTATATTTGTTGTCTTTATCGTCCCTTTGTATCGTCTATCAGGTGGCAAACTTCAGACAAGGTGAAAGGCTGATAAATTAGGTTCAGAATAACTTTATTTTGGACCTTTAGTCCATAAGAGTCAGTCAGAAGAGCCATAGAAAGGAGGATCATTTGTATGATACATTTATGTATTTAAAAAGAAAACATTTTGCATATTAACACCAGTCTTTTCATAAGGAACAAAAGTCTGGTCCTAATCCAGAGGAGATTCAAAACCCATTAATTGAACATGAATTATGTAGAACTTTCAAGAACTCTCAAAAATGATAAAATTGCTCCATTAATTTGTCAGGATGATGATAATTGTTTTGGTTGATGAGTTTTCCTCCTGAGAGAAGAATAAGGGTTGATTACAGAAGAGTGAGAGGAAGATGGAGGAGAGTTATATAAATCATATTAATGCGGCTTAATGAAGCTCCACTGACTCCAGGAAGACCTGAATACACACACACACATACACACATGCACACACATGAGCTAACCTATTATCATATAAACACGTGGCCATAAATATAAAATCAAGTAGCACTCGCTGACTCCATGACAAGAAAAAAAAACATAAAGTTACACACAATCAGAACCAATTTAAAGCTGCATCTAAAGATTTTTTTTTTCCTTTTGTCACTTCGGGGCTTTAAACACAACATCTGACATATTTAACCTCATTAAGTTACTATGCTAAAAGTGGCCGTTTATATGTCCCGCAGACACAGAGCGATGTGATCCTGTGTGTGTCCACCTGACGAATGCAAGTCCAATATTTTCTCTCTTTTGCCTCTGCTTTTGGTCTCTACACACTCCTAATAAAATGTCTTTCTTTCGCTGCTAAATGTTCCACTTTCTTCTGAGACTGAACCCGGTTTGTCTCTACAAGCAAGACTTTTTTAAATCACACATTCAAAATATTGATTATTGCAGCTTTAAAGCAACATTATGTTGCTTTTTTACCCGAGAATAACAGCTTCAAACTCATTGTGATGCTGCACTGACATGTACGATGGAGAGTGTTGTCTCTGTCAGTCCCACTCTGTAACTTGGGGGTCGCACAATCTCCCGTGAGAAGTACGTCCGGCTTTACGGACACTAAGTTGATTTGGGTGAAACTGGGTCATATTTTATGAATACAATGTTTTCTGGATTTCCCTGTAATGTTCTGCTCTACTGTACCTCCACTACTGGTGATTTACGGCCCGTTTCAGAATCATATACTGCATATTATATTATTGGATTATATAATTATTGGTGTATTACTGTGTTCATCACTTTAATGTTGCAGCTGCAGCTTTTTCTTTCTTTTTTTTCTTCACTATATGTACTGCCAGGAACTTGCTAATTTTACCAAGGGATCAATAAAGTTTATATAATGATACATTATTTGTTAAATTATATTTTTGTTCTATTGATCTTAAGCTTCAAAGTAACTACAGTCATCAAATAAATGAAGTGGAGCAAAAAGTACAATATTTGCCTACAATATTTGAATTGTAGTTGAATAATAATATAAAGTCCTAAATTGCAAGTACCACCATATATATTATACTTAAGTACCGTACTTGAGCAAATGTTAGTTACTGACCATTTTCTCCATTAATTAATCCGGTTTGCTCTATAAAATATCAGGAAAATAATAACGACTGTTAATAATTCCCAGAGACAAAGTCAACGTATTTAAATTGCGTGTTTGGGACAGATAGACCGAAACCCAAAGACATTTAATTTACGATCAGAAGAAAACCAATAACCTCCAGAAGGAGAAGAGGAGGGTAGATGGAAAGAAGAAAGTCAGATAGAAAGAGAAAGAGAGGGAATAAAGAGAGGAAGTGAGCCGGAGCAGCCAGAGGCCACGTCACTATTAATTGTCTCTGGCTTCAATGACTGTTTCTCTTTCTCTGTTTCTCCTTCACTCACTTTCCTCTACTCTTCTCTAACTTTCTCCCCATTATATATATATATATATATATACACATATTTTTAATCTCTCCTTCTCTAACAACAAAAATAACAAAATTAAAATAAATAAATAAAGATGTGATTAACTGATTTCTGTTAATAAATTGGTTTGGCTTGGATTCTTGCTATTCGGAGTTTTCTTCCTCGTGGTTGTTTGCCCTTATTGTAAGTCCCTTTGGACAAGAGTGTCAGCTAAATGAACTGTAATGTAATGACCCAATCTCTCCCTCCTATGTCTCTCTAAATGAATTACTCCAAAGTCTATCTGCCCTTCTTTTTCTCTATCTCGCTATTTCTCTCTCTCTCTCTCTCTCTCTCTCTCTCTCTGTCTGACTGTCTGTCTTTCCCTCTCCCTCTCGTGCCTCTCTTTCCTCTAACACTTCTTTCAGTACACACACACACACACACACACACACACACACACACACACACACACTGCCTGGAGGAAGGTTGTTGGTGCAGTGGTTCTCTGTGTGTCCACTGCAGTGGGAATATAAACTCTGTTGTAACTACAGAGGGAAACTTCTCCGAGTAAAGATAAAGAGGAAACATCCTGATCTGAAAAGCGAAGCCAATGCAGAAGAGCCTTAAACCTCCCGTCTTTTTAATGGCCAGCAGGGGGAGACTCCACTGGTTGCAAAAACAAGTCTAATTGTATAGAAGTCTATGAGAAAATGATCCGACTTCTCACTTGATTTAGTACCTCAGTAAACATTTTCCGAATTAGTTTTTGGTCTCAATCTCTAGTTTTAAGTCTCCTTCAAACCAATATGATGTCATTTTGTAAATTATAGTCCAATTTGGTAGTAAAATGGACGATAAAGCTTTGTGATTTAGGGCGGGGCTGCCTTGTGATTGACAGGTTGCTACTTGTTCAGTGTTGGACTGTACTTAAAGACACTCAAGAAGTCAGCTGTTTGTTTTTTTCCGGTAATTACATTTTGTTTTTAAGCATGAGGGCAGGCTGCTTTTAAAAACATGTTTTTTCTTTTGGCTTCACCTTCAGGACAAACTTTACGGTTTTGTGACACCTAGTGGTGAGAATTTAAGGACAGCAAAGGAATCTACATTTTCTTTTTTTTGTCCGTCCGACTGATTTGTTTTCCCTCCATCAGAAACACATGTACACATCAGCAATAATGTACACACACACACACACACACACATACACTCGTCTGCACAAAGTGAAATTAAGAAACAGTGATAGAGGAGAAAGAAGAAGACATGAGAGATGCACCAGAGAGAAATACAATCAGACAAGATCTTTTTAATAGAAAAACAGAGGCTGTTTAGCTGCAGGGAAGAGCTGCACACAACCAACACACACACACACACACACACACACACACACACACACAGTTTTTGCAGTAATGTAGCACTAGAAATAGCCTGAGAGCGGTGAGAGCAGTTAGCAATGAATATTTCAACTATTCTTTCTCTCTCTCTCTGTCCTCTCACATTTCTCCCTCCTCCACCTTTTGTATTCTCTCCTCTTCTATTTCCACCTCTCTTTAAACTTTTAATTTTCAATCTTCTCCTCTCAAACCCCCTTCCCACACCCCCCTCTTCTTCATCCTGTCTTCCCTCCATTTCCACGGCTCGTGAAACATATTCAGTGCAGCGCAGTAAATATAGAAGCACCATTATTCCGATAAGCAACACCTACAGTGTTAAAATGTTATATAAAGGATGGATCTCACTAAGATAAACATGCAGGGACCGTAGTTATGATGTCACAGAAGCTAAGGGTTAATTATCTTGTTATGTAAGGATAACAACCTGTAATCACGGGTTAATTATCTTTACTCAAAAGCTTGTTTTCGTGAGATCAGAAATTGGTATCTCGAGATAATGAGATTTTTTTGTCTCGTCACTCAAAATCTTCCTCTTTTAATAAGAAGATTATAGGAGTAACTTCACCGAGGAGTGTATTTAGGTACTTTTACTCAAGTACTTAGAGTTTTGAGTAGGGTCGACAGCTAACAGTTGCTCTTATTATTGATTAATCTGCCAATCATTTTCTGGATTAAAAGATTGATCGTTTGGTCTATAAAATGTGAAAAAAAGTTTCTCAAAGTGCAAGATGATGTCTTTTAAATGTCTTACTTTGTCAGTCCAAAGTTATTCAGTTTAATAAAACA
This sequence comes from Bovichtus diacanthus, assembly GCA_943590825.1. Lineage (NCBI taxonomy): Eukaryota > Metazoa > Chordata > Actinopteri > Perciformes > Bovichtidae > Bovichtus > Bovichtus diacanthus. Next base: position 3,583,284 of record CALSBV010012179.1, on the reverse strand, counting down.
AAACAGACAAATGCAGGAAATCTCCATAATTGAGAGGCTTTTATAACATTTCTGCATGAAAAATTACTTTAATATTGATTATCAAAATAGTTTGCGATTATTTTTCTGTCAATCAATATAATGAGATGAGATAATGTGTATTTCCACGTTTTGCTACTTTATACTTCTACTTCACTACATTTATTTGACAGCTTTAGTAGCTGCAGATTTAGATTATTCATTTAAATCAATTAATCATTTATGATATATTATTTTAGATTATGCTACACAGCAGGATATAAAATAATTAAAAAAGAAACTCCACTGCAACAGCTTCAACATGAAGGGGATGAACACATTAATGCATCAATAATAATAATGCAGTAATATAAGAAATGTGATGGGGAAATGGGCCATTCTGCATAATGAGCTTTTACTTTTGGTACTTTACGTATATTTTGATGCTAAAACTGTTGTACATTTACTTAAATAAGATTGTGAAAGCAGGACTTTTACTTGTAAAAGCAGTAGGTGTAAAAGATCATCAGTTCTTATGGCAACATTGATTTTTATAGACGATACTAGATTTTTGTAATTATGAGACCTTTTCTCATTATTGTAAGATGCTGAAAAACAAGAAAATTTCTAATTTTTCTTTGGTGGATGTAAAAATCTTAAGGTAATGCGATAAAAATATATATGCAGTATTTTGATATTCGTGTAAATTAAGTGTACAAAAGTATCAAAATGTGAAAAAGGTTCAAATAATAAATGGACATAAACTGGTGAAACAAAAGTAACCACATACATTTAAATGTCAAAAAGAAGAAACAAGGTTTATTTCTTTATTAATCTTATATACAGACATTTACAGCAATCTTTACTAAAGTTATTGACGATAGTTATGATAACTTCCTGTTGTCTAACAGTGTAACAGAGATAACGTGAATTATTAGAGACTCTGTCCAGTTGTAGTTTCCAGTCTGAGAGAGTATATGTCGACAGTAGATATATAAAGTGAAGAAGAAGAAGAAAAAGCAGGATCGTCAGAGTGAAACACAACAAAGACTTCAGCAGTCATTTCTCCTGCATTTACTAAATAATAAAAAACATTAACACGATAAAAAATGTCGCTTTAACTGTCTTTACAGTGGTTCTTCCACATGAGATGATAATGTCTATTTAAATCACCCGTCAGCTACTAACGGACACGAGGAGGAGAGTGAGAAACCTCTTTTTACACCCCTTAAAACCTTTTTTTTTTTTGGTTTTCGGTATAAAAGCGCTATGGTATGTTTACAGAACTCAAACACCAAATTAAAATATTTTAATGCCACAAAAAAAAAAACAATATACAGTATATATATATTTTTTAGCATCCTACGTCTGTAATTTAAAACATTTGTGGTTGAAAAGCTTTGAGCATTCAGACCACTTCAGTGCTTTATCACTTCATGAGGAACTTTATAACCTGGTGTGGTAAAACGCGCACAGAATCAGGGATGAACTTCATTTTATTCTTCACACCCTAAATGTTGCTTATTCCCCTCGGTCTGCCCCTCACATTAAAGGATTACTTTTGAGTTGTAGTAGATGAGAAAATCTATCTGTGCTCACTTTTCAAAGTAAGATGTGGGTTATCATTAGCCTAGCTTAGCACAATGACTGGAAACAAGGGGAAACAGCTAGCCTGGGTTCAGAACTCTGGAGCCAATCAGAGCCATGTATGCGGGATTATGAATGGACACGTCATTTTGCTGCATATTTTCCTACATCCACAAAAAACAACAAGACAAAAATGTCCCAAATGGAATGCAGCTGCACAGGTTGTTGTATGTCAACTTACAGAAATAACGACTCTTAAATGCAAAGCAATAAAAAGTGACAAAGTCTTCGTAGGGCATGCGGGAGAGGAGGATGGATGAATCAAACGAACCCAGAAGACCGCTGTACGTGTCCCCCACTTATTTCACCTCACTTTAGTTACGTAACTCACTCACTTAACTAACGGCAGTTACTTACTCATTTGTACTCATTTGAACCCAAACCACAATCTTTTCCTAAGCCGTCACTAAGTAGTGGTGTTGAGTAAGTAAACCTAAAAACCAAGTATACCTGCGTTGGTAGTTTATTTTGAAAAGACACCGCATGCATGTAAAGCTAAAGTGAAGCTTTAAATGTGTTTACTTTATATGAATACACCATATTTAGTTCTTGTCAGTGACCTGTAACTTACTGGCAGTAATATTTGTTGTATTCTAAGCAGGTTGAAGCAGGTTATGCACACAGTATTTGACCCAGACTACATGCAGATGTTGTGAACATGGCAGCTGTTTTCTGTGAATTATTAATTGACCCATATTACTCTGCAGGAGGAGGGACGTGAAGCTGTTTGTTACCACAGGGCGGGTTATCAAGGTAATGTGCAGTCAACACAGGGGTGGTGAGGTGAGGTGTCTCCTCCTCCTCCTCCTCCTCCTCCTCCTCCTCACAGCCTCACAGTCAGGATCCCAGTCAGACAGGCTAACAGGAGAGAAGGTGTGGATACTGAATCAGCACCGGCAGTCAAAGTTTTCTTGTTTTCGTAAATTTTTCGTTTCACATCTCTCTCCTCCTTTCCCTCCGTCTTATCCCTAGTTTCCTTTCTCTTCTCCTCCTCCTCCATCTTTCCTTCAATCTTCTTCTCGGTTCCCATGGGGGTGACTTCTGGAGGGTGTGTGCCTGGGGCAGGTGTGACTGTTGGTTGGGCGTCCTCAGAGTCCCGTGCGGAGGAGGTGGTGGGGACACTGGGAATACTGGCAGCAGTGGTGGTGGCGGCAGGCAGGACATAAGGGTCAGTTGTTGCAGGAGGAGGAACAACCTTCTCATCCTCTTCCTCCTCTGCAGGCTGGAGAGAGGGTTCAGCTGTTGCTGGAGGAGGAACAACTGTCCCCTCCTCTTCTACCACCTCCTCTTCATCATACTGGTCCTCGCCATCCTCCATCTCCTCCTCCTCCTCCTCCTCCTCTGTGTCAGCAACTAGAAAACACACAACGGGAGAAAATGATTTGTTATAACGTTCTCAAATTGTCTCACTAAGACTATAGACTTTATGCCTTTCTTCTCTCATTTTGAAAAAAAGAGGAGAATTTTTGTCCTTTTGTAACTTAAATCTGCGACAATACAACTTGAAGACGTTTTTTGTTGATAGAAACAGGAAGTCAGACATTGAGATTTGAAAGCTGGATGCCAAGAAACAGCGAGATTCAGAGCTGTGCAACTTTGCTAAACTCGTCTAATCAGGGACGGATCCACGCCGGGAGATGTCCTGCTCGGACATAAGACCTGCAGCACTCCTCAGCACCAGAGCTGAACCTTAGCTGAACCCTACAAGTGTGATTTAAGCAGCACAGAACTACAGAGGAGTGAAGAGAGCGGGTCGTACCACAGAGGTTGTTTTCACATTTCTGGAGGTTTTCAGGACATCTGGAGCACCATTCACCTTCAACAAATGGCCTCACGTCCTCGTAGTTCCCTCTGAGGACACGTCAGAGTTTAACACACACAGGTACATTATGACTTTATATTCCTCATAACATGAAATAGAATTAAGGAAATTCTTGCGGTAGAGATTTCTCAAAAATTGTAACACCAGTGCCTAATATAATAACAATAAAAGTAAGATAGATTTAGTACAAAAATAAGCAAACTAAAATAGAAGAGTAAATTACTGCAACATAAGCATTAAAAAAAAGAATAATAAATATAAAGTGCATCATAGAAGAACAATAAAAGTAAGATTTAGTAAAAAAATAAGTAAACTAAAATAGAATATAATGAATGCCTGTGAATATAATGACTGGGAGGTTGTGTCTAATTCTTTTCTTTGTTATAATCAAATTTATTGGATTGAACATACTGAATGTAAATCTTAATATAATTAAATATATTCTATTAAATATACTAAATATATCCATACATGTACATATAAACACTATGTGAAGAAAAATATTACAGTCCACAAGAGGGCGCTGTAGTTACAGTTAAAGTAAAGAGTACTACTGACGCTGGGTAGTAGTTGCAGACGAGGTAGGAGGCTCTCTCCCAGTCCAGACCCTCCATGTTGTTACAGAGATGGAAGGCGCAGCCAACTCTGTGTGTGTCTGCCCACACCATCTGTAACACACACACAGTTCAGATCCAGTCCAGAGATACAAATGTGTGTATAAATGTGTATGCTTTTATATCTGACCTGTGTATAGTGGCCACACATCTTCTCTTCATCACAGCTGTTGTTTTGGAAGTCATAGTCCAGATGTTCTACAGGAATCAATACATGACAATACATTATATATATATATATATAATATATATAATATATAATATATATATATTATATATATAATATATATATTATATATAATATAATGTATATATATAATATATTATATATATACATTATATTAGCTTTGTAAAAAGTATGTAAACATCCTCCAAAATTATTTATTTATTTAATTATTGTTATTGAAGTTATTGCACATGAGTGACCATGCCCTCATAGTATAGTTGAGTATAATATAGTATAATATAGTTGAGTATAGTATAGTTGAGTATGGTATAGTTGAGTATAGTATAGTTGAGTATAGTTGAGTATAGTATAGTATAGTATATTTGAGTATAGTTGAGTATAGTATAGTTGAGTATAG
>CALSBV010012179.1:3550256-3578610 GCA_943590825.1 Bovichtus diacanthus | reverse complement strand
ATAGTATATTTGAGTATAGTTGAGTATAGTATAGTTGAGTATAGTATGGTTGAGGATAGTATAGTATAGTTGAGTATAGTATAGTTGAGTATAGTATAATACAGTTGAGTATAGTATAGTTGAGTATAGTAGTGTATAGTTGAGTATAGTATAATATAGTTGAGTATAGTATAGTATAGTTGAGTATAGTAGTGTGTGGTTGAGTATAGTATAGTTGAGTATAGTATAGTTGAGTATAGTATAGTTGAGTATAGCAGTGTGTGGTTGAGTATAGTTGAGTATAGTTGAGTATAGTTCAGTATAGTATAGTATAGTATAGTATAGTTGAGTATAGTATAGTTGAGTATAGTATAGTTGAGTATAATATAGTTGAGTATAGTATAGTTGAGTATATCCGTCTCTTTAGCTGCTAAATGTTCCACTTTCTTCATCAGCTGACTATGTCTGTCTGCTATTTTGTGCAGAAGAAGAATGTATACTGAAATAAATAAATGAAAAGTTTGCCTTTCCAAGATGGAGGAGCAGCTTCTGCAGAGTTTGGATCATTGCACTCACCCAGGAACCATTTCTCCAGAGCCTCTCGGAGGTCCAGCGGCCCGGTGCCGGCGAACAGATTCTCTCCAGTGTCCTCCAGTTCTGGGTTGTGGTTCCAGATGCATTTAGCAGCGTAGCCCTCTGCGATCACCTTCAGGCTCGGGTCCCATCTCTGCAGAGAACCAATGGAAGTTATGGAGGACAGAGTTTGTTACGAAATTGGGCAAAATTCTGGAAAATTGTCTCTAAAAATGTAAACTCTGGTGTGGACTAAAACAACACTCTTTTTTTAGAAGTTCTCTGGTGCAGCTCATTTGTGGTGTGAAAGACATTTTTAAAGACATTTAAAATGACTGAAAATTCCTAACTGCAAAGTGTTTCCACTCCCCTAATTAGGGAGTACACAATCCCACGTTCCAATTTATAATTGAATGCAGCATTTCCAGACATTTCAATTCTTCCTGTGGGTCCTACAGTTCATAAATCTTAAACAGCGTTTGTGTGTTTACACAGGCAGTTACTGAACTCAAATAAACTTTTTTAATTATTGTTCATGAGATTAAATTGATTGTTTTGTAAGAGTTTATATCCCAGCTATATTGTTTCTTTCCCCCTTGAACCTGCTTTTAATTAGCGTGATGATTTTATTTTATAGCTGTTTTGGATTTATTATATCTATTATTATTATTATTGGATATATATTTTTTTAGGCCTCTAAATAAGTTATCTCAGGGAATGCACAACACACAAAGTGTAGGGGTGTTTTATTATTATTATTATTATTATTATTATTATTGGGCATCTTCGGCTCTGACTTCAGCAAATTCAGTAAATAGATAATGTTTTTATGTTTTCTGAGACTTTAAGGTTCATGTTTGGCGTGAGAGGCCGTAAAGTTAATTTGACAGCTTCTAGTTAGAAAAACATGGTTAAAAATTGATATGACATTTCATATCATATCATGGAAATGTGCAGAAGACATGCAGGAAACAGCAAAGTAAAGAAACATTTAGATGCATCTACAACACATTGTGTTTGACCCTGACTCAGGCATCTCACAAAAGTCAGGAAATCATCAGTCATGACTTCATTCAACCAAACAAGCTTCATATAAAAACTTTTGTCTGTCCTGTTTCCTTTACTTACAGATAAAACAAGGAGGTGATACTATAACAAAGCCTGCTCTGTGAGCGTTAATCCCATCAATAGGAAGTCCCGTATCAATGATCCTTGACACCGTCACCAGCCTGAGGTTTGTATATACTTCCCATCATGCCGGATGGTTTAACTTCCCCTTCAGAAACTGACGTGGTGACATGTACCATGAGTCAGCTGCGTGGATTTTCAGAGACCCCGGTGTCGTGTTTCAGCTCTATATATATATATATATATATATATATAGTTCCCCAGGACTTAGGAAACGTAAGCAGTTACAGCCACCCGCTTCGACCGTTATCAGGCGATTAAAAGTGCGTTATCAGTGGTTATCAGGCTCATAGATGTGGGTCAGAAGGGGCCTGCTACACCGACTAGTAGGTTTTATCGTCTATTCACGCGGTTGATCATCGACAGAAGAGATTCGAGAAGACGACACCGACCTCTAGCGACCGTAGTAGTAATTATGACAAGGTGGAAGATAGTGGTAGTCCAGTGGTCTAGTACTCAGGCTTTCCGTTGGGACAAATCCAGACAGGCTCCATTCATCTTGCAGTATGAACATTTCAAATTTTTATTTTTGATCCGTCCTCTTGTTTGAAATTGCACTGCCTCTCATCAGCCAATCAAATCAATGCACATTGCTCTCAGCAACCTTCCACGTCTGTGACCAGCTGACCACGCCATGTCGTCAGACAAGAGTGCCTTTCAGTGCAGGAGATTCAACAATGTGTTCCTTCTGATATCAGAGAAGGACTTTAACAAGTTTAAAGCTTGTTTAACAACGTCGAAAAAGCTTTAAACATTGAAATGCTTGATGTAAAACCTGAGGAAACATCAATTATTACCCAGTTTAAAACATTTGCTAGAAGCATATTTAAATGCAATAAGTAACTTTACTTTGATGAAGAAATTGAAATGGTTTCACTACTTTTTATTTTTTTTATTTTGAACAGGGTGACTTGTATCCGTAAACCTATTAGCCTTCATTTCAAAAGTTAAACTGTTTAGCCTATAGGTCAGGGGTCTTCAACGTGTTTCAGGCCAAGGACCCCAAACTGATGGAGAGATGGAGCAGGGACCCCCTACTATATATATATATTGTATAAAATTGTGTTTTATATTAAACTGGACCTAGTGCCATGTATAAACATAGTTACCCTGTTATTGTGCATTCAATACTAAGCTATTCAATTAATACACAGGTTCATATATTCATGTACATTTGTGGATTTTATTTTTTTAAATATAAAAAATTGTCTAATCAACCAAAAATTTCGGACCCCCTGTTGAAGACCTCTGGTCTAGAGTTTTAAATATACAGGGAGATAAGAATTACTTCTGGAAGATAAACTTTAGTATCAGATTTAAAATCTAATATTTGTTGCTGCCGCAGTTTGTTCTGAAGGTAAATTTCCGATTTGTATTGGACAGTAAACGTTGCAGAGCAGCGCTTTCACTAAACTTAAAAAAAAAGTGAATAAATTAAACTTTAAATGAATAGAAATAAATAACACATATAAATGACAATGAACGGAGGAAGGGAAGTGAATTATGTTAGATTTGGTTGAACTGTAAATATCGGACAACTCTTTCAAACTTTTTTACAGCAGACATTTTGTCTTGTCATAGCAGGAAAAGCGCAGGTTTAACTGATAACTTCTAATTAGCTGACACTTACCGACCATCCCTTACAGAAATGTTTCAGCTGCGCTTTTCCTGCCATTACAAGTCAGAAATGTCACTACTGAAGTAGCCCTGTAGCTTTCTACATGAGACGCAGTTCCTCCATGTTGTATCGAGAGCGTACGAATAGAGTCGAGCAGGGAAATACACAAACAATCTGAGCTGGAAGTGTTATGTGTGGATCATGAAACGTTTTTTCTTGTGCTGATCCTGTCTGCGGGTGTTTATTCATGTCTGACGAGTTGCAACACACAAGGCTGCCTGAGAAACGTCCACACGTCAATTTCACAGCAAGTGAATTCACTCATTCAATCACTTTTTTCTTTTAAGTGCATCACCAGGGTTTTATTGGACATTTTTAAAAAGAAACGTCAGACAGAGAAAATGTAAATAAAAAAAACATTAAAAAAAGCAGGTGAGGTAGAAACGCACTACGGGCTTATCTAAAATATAAATATGATAAGATATCAATTAACATGCATCTGTTTTACATGCGTGATCACATTTAAAATGGTGAGTGTGTGTGTGTGTGTGTGTTTGTGTGTGATCAGCTGCATTAGGAAAATACTGAGACTTTAAAATAAATTAAAACTATATATTTGTGTTTTTAAAGATTTACAGCTTTCTGAGGAGACGGAACAGATTGACGGCTTTAACTCGGGCAGTTATTTCTATCTCGTGGTTTGAGTCACTGTTACTTAGATACCAAAAGAATGAACCACAGTGTGTGTGCGTGTGTGTGTGCGTGTGCGCATGCGTGCATGTTTATTTGTCCAGCGATGACACACAACACAAACAATAGTCAGGGGTCTCCTTCACATTCCTGTCTCTCTCCAGGCTCTCAACATCTGGTCTGTGTTATGACTTTCGGGTCAGCCACATGCTCGTGTAACACACACACACACACACACACACACAGTCACTTCTGTCGTCCATACTGGAGGTTATCCGGTCTGTGAACAGCTGATTTTTATTTCTCTTTGCCTCAACAGAAAATTCATTGACAGTAAATTTCCTCTCAGATCTTTCTGACAATATCAGATTTTTAGAATCTCAGAATCTGTTCAGTTGCTGTAATAAAACCTCAGCACGTGATTGGTGCGCACTATGTGCTAATGTTGACATTAGCATAGAAGAAATGAATCTACTGTTCTATCTGGTACCACTGGAAATGTTCATACAATTTATTTAATCAAGTACAATACTTTAATACAACTTTTAAGGTATTTTACTTTCTCACCACTCTGCACTTCTGGTTAAATGCTGAACTGCATTTTGTTGTTGAAGTTGAATCTAATTTCTTGTTGCACTTATCTTTTTTCAAATGTAGGATTTTTCCCATTTCGAACATACTTCATACCAGTATTTAAATATATTTAAAACGTATTACTCCTGTTTATGCTAGCATGCATTAGTATTTTTGCACAATTGAGCTGCTCCATAGTCGTCTGAAATCACTTCCTTGTCACCTTGTACAGTATTATCAGTAGTGGAATGTACTTAAGTACAATTTTGAGGTACTTGTACTTTACTTGAGTATTTCCACTTCATGCTACCTTATTCTTCCACTCCACTACAGTTCATTGGGAAACATTGTTCGGCTTCTCTTATTGACAGCTTGCAGATTTGGATTATTAATAGACAATGTAAATCAACTGATAAATGATGATACATTATTAAATATTATCAACCTCAGGTCGTGAGATGGACAGTGGAGACACAGTGGCCTGAGGTCCTCTATCTCTTGCTCCTCTCTTTATCATCTTCATCTTCTTCATATTATCCATCTTCATTCTTTATATTTAGGTTCATATGCAGCTTACTTCCCTCTTCATACATAGTTTGGTTTGGTAATTCTTATTATTTTATGTTGTTATCTTGCCAAATACTGCACCTTACCCCATCTCAGCTCATGTTATTATAAAATGTTTCTATATATATATATATATATATATATATATATAGAAACATTTTTCACTATTTGTACATTTTTGTAAATTTTAGAATCTTATACTGTGTATTGCAACTGTTGCACAACAATTTCCCTCGGGATAAATAAAGTTCTATCTTATCTCTTCTTACACCACCAGCAGTATATAAAGTATTTACAATGAGCTCCACCTTCATCAGCTGCAACATTAAAGTGAACACAGTAATGCATCAATGATAATAATCCAGTAATATATGATATTCTGAAATGGGACGTTCTGCATAATGAGTACTTTTACTTTCGGTGCTTTATGTTTATGTTAATACTTTTACTTGAGTACTTTTACACTGTAGTATTACTGCTTTTACTTAAGTAAAAGAGCTGCATACTTTTTTAGTGTTTTAGTTTAGTGAGAAGGGTGAATCAAGATTTGGACGTTTAGTAATCATCATTTTGCATCATCTTCCATTTTTTTTTAAATAAACTAAATTTTCAAAAAAAACTTAAATTTAAAGAAAAATCTTCAACCTTCAAGAAAATGTTTGATTTTCAAAAAATCACCAACATTTTCAGAAAATCTTCGATTATCGAAAAATGACCAACTTTCAAAAAACCTTTGATTTTCCTTTGAAAAACCTTTGAAAAAATTACCATCATTTTCAAAAAAGTCCTTCAATTTTGTAAAAATGACCTAAATTATGAATGAATGTTTCCTTCTGTAACATGTGAGGCATTGCATTATGAGTTTGTTGGCAGAAGATGGTGTACATGACATGGACAGTACTTCATTCTGCCATTAGATATAAAATATCTAAATATTTAATTAAACTTTAAAAAAAAATGTTTTACATGTATAATGTTCGCGCCACAATATTAGCCATTAATTACTTTGGTCACATGTACAGTATTTACCATAATCAAACCATAAATATAAAGATTTTCACGAGTTATTCGAGTTTTAAGTCGCCATTAGTTTGAACCGAAAAGAATCAGTAACAGTTTATGAATTTCTTTATGGCATTTCCATTCAGGGCTGTTTTCCCATCCATCCAAAAATGCACTTTATGGTTTCCACTATAATTCAGCATTGGCTAAATATATATATTTTTAACACAGTTTGATGTCAGTTCAAACCGGATTACTTCCTACTTTAGACTTGGGTATGCTTTAAATTGTTTCATATATATTCAAATTATTAACTACCGAAGATCTTCCTCATTGTCGGAGAGAATTTACATTCTGTTCCAGTGTTAATTGTAAGAAGAAATGTTATTTTTATCTGAACAGAAATAATAATTGTATCCCTAACATACTTTTTCATCATTAGCATAAGCGATAAACTCCCTGGTGTAGTCCTAGTGTTGCAACTGATCTGTGTTTATAACTTTAAACAAAAGGAAGCTGCTTGTTTTGAACTGCTCGTGCCAGCTGTTTAGTTTAATACAATTTGATATCATTTAATGTCTATTTCCATATTTTCTCAGTGGAGATTGCCTTCAATACACTTCGTCTCCTCAGGCAGTTTCAGTTCAGGACTTTTGAGCCGACGTTCCACCAGGATGGAAACGAAGTTGTGACATAACTGTAACTTTCACTCCAGCTGCCGGGGAAAACGTTTCCTCTGGGTTTGTGTTATTGGTTTCTAAGCAACAATAATCAGCAGGGAACAGATGATGAAATATCAGAATACAGTATTCTAGACGCTCCTGCTGAGGAGATTTACATTCCCTCTCTGCAGGAGTGTTTTTACCGCTTTTGTTTCAGGCTGTTTCTGTTCTGTTTGTTTTCATCTGAACCACAGCAGGACGTTTGAGCTGGTTTAAATCCGCACGTTCATTTGTTCTGCATGTGTCATACCAGTTTGATCTGAACTGGTCAGATTGGTTCCTCTATGGCTGGACAAAGAAAACCCCTAACAGCCGCTAACATCTGGCTTTTGTCTTCAGTGGAAAAGGTTACAATTGGCATTCAGGGACGAATGACAGCAGTAGTTTTGGTTCTTTATCGGGTCCAGCAGCCGATCGGCAGGGATAGAAACATGCAGCCTGGGGCCGGTACCACGAAGCATGATTTGAGGTTAGCGAGGTAACTGCAGGTTCATCCCTGGTTATGTTTGAGATAACAGATCAAGGCATATAAAAGCACTGCCTACTGACGAATCAGGGCTCGGTGCACAGATCATAAGATCCATAAAAGCACTGTCTGGATTATGTGTTGTTATAGTTTGCTCTTCATTTGTAAAATATGCCGCTCTGCTGACAGTACACTTATTAGTATTATGCTAATTTTGATATTGGAAGTATTCTGGTTTCCATTTGTTGTCTGAATAATATCAGAGACAGTTTAGAAAGTGTATCTGTATCATGTGGGTTTTCTAGTCTATTATCAACTCCGATGGGAGAAATGAACGTGAGCACAGGTTCTGACCGATTATTAAGTAAATATTGGATGCTTTCTTCACAAGCCACATATCTTCAGAACATTCTGACACTAAAATAGAATTTTTCTTTTTTAGACGAGACCAATTTGTCTGATTTGTTAGCATTAACGTTTGTCAAACTGTGTCAGAATGTTAAGCTAACGCCATAGCTAACTTATTAATCATAATGCTAAATATGTTAGCTGTAAACATATCTAATGTTAGCTGAATAAAATATAAATGCCCTATACCACGCCCACTTAGACAGGAAGTGTAAACCATTTCGTACCGTTGGCGCCGCTCGTAACGCGTCATCTTTACTTATAGAGCATCTTTGGCAGTATTGCCCAATCACGTTCAAGCAGGCTTTAATTGAATGCAAGGCAATGTATGGAGAGCAAAAGAGGCGGATTGCATTGGCTGAAATGTATTACATATTGTCTATTGCCTTTTTTGGCATGTTTATATCTGTCAGTTTTCTGCTGTATTGTCGATTTTTTTATTTAAACTGAACATTTCTGTTTCATTGCAGTTCTATCTGACACGCTCCGACTGCTTCGCCTGCTGCTCTCAGTCCAGGTTGTAGTTACATTCTACAGAAATGTTTTTCTTTGCCAACAAAAACAGAAATCTGTTCTCTGTAATTTCCTCCCAGTTCAACACACTGACCTCCCTCCTCTCCTCATCTTACTCCCTTTCTCATGTCCTCCTTTTCTCTCCATCCCCACTTATCTCCCCGTCTCTTTTCTCAATCCTCGTCTCCTTACTGTGCGTTCTTCTGCCATTCCTTCTCCACCTCCTTCCTTCCTTCCTTCCTCTCTTTCTCCCTTTGCTCCTCACTCTCTGTCTATCTCCTTCACTCCTTCCTTCCACCTTTCTCTCGTTCCATCACTCTTTTTCTCTTGAGTCCCGCTGAAAAGCAAAAAGAAAAACAAGATTATGGAAATGTCCCAGTGGGGCTTCCATACCGGCGTAGACCTCTTCAACAGTCTTCCTCCTCTGTTGCTCAACCGTGAGCTGTCTGTCTGTCTGTCTGTCTGTCTATCTATCTATCTGTCTGTCTGTCTGTCTGTCTGTCCAGGATGATTTCCCCGCTGCGTTCCTCCTCCGACACTCGTGTTATTATCTGGAGGGAGTCTGCAGAGGGAAACACCCGTCTGTTTCTGGAACCCAGGCTGCTATTTACTCAGCATTTCTGGTGCCTTTTTCTTTTCTTTTTTTTTTGTGCGTTTTCCCCGTTAAAAAATGCTTTGTGTTAAGAGACTTACTGCACCGAGAGAACCAATAAAGGCTCATGACAACTGTCTTTAGTTGTGCAGGTATTTGGTCATAAACCAAAATATTGGACAAATCAAAATGTTGCTCTTGTCGCTAGATGAAAACACGACAAGTAGCGACAGCATGAGCAACATTGATCACATAGTTGCGTGCACACTGTTTGTATCTGGATTCAAAAGTAGATCCACAATGGGCCGACACTGATATATAAATAATATACGTATATATCATTTATAAATAAATACTTCCAAATTTGCACAAAGTGAAACAAGGCGACACTGGAGGTAGCTGCACCATCACAGATTAGCGTCTCTTCTAAACTTTCCTCTGTTTTTGTCGTGTTTTTTTGTTTGTGCATTTAATTTCATCTTGCAGACGCATATTTTCTTAGGACTCGCACGAGAAAAGCTCCACAGGATAATCGGACACTTCGTAGCCTTCATTCTCACGTGAATGCATTAAGAGAACATCTTTGGACAATCAGGCCAAACAAGCAACTATCAATGGTGGGTGTTTGTTCTTTCATACTTTATTTAAAGATTGATAAATCAAGTGGCTCATGGTTTCGTTCCAGCTGCCTGAAAATAACAGAGAGCCTCTTTGCTTTTCAGATGTGTTTTTAAAAACACCTTGTTGGACATGTTTCACCTGGTAGAGACACCCAATCAGGGTCTCAGGTCTTTACAGGCTTTTTGTTTCAGAATGTGTAGCTCATTGGGCGACTGTACTGTAAAAGTAACACGACTTCTTCATAAGCTGATTTGAGTGTTTCTGTTTTCAGAGAGATATTTATGTCCAGACAACCACACTCGTACACAGATGTAAAAGTCTGACATCCATAGCCATAAAAGCACATCAGCCATCGTCCCATCTCCTTAAAGAGTTAAAGCAGCAGCAGCTTCTCTCCGGTCCACCGACCAAACCAAAACAACCGGCCGGCTCCAACCTGCCTGCAGCTCCGACACACAGATTTAATCCGACCTGCAGTTCACCTGAAAGTCACAAACTGTACTCGTGTCAGAAGCAGCGTCATGACAAAAAAGGACAACTTTAAGTCTTTAAAATAAGAGCCTTCGCTGGTCCAGAGTGAAACGCAGCATATGTTGGAGTCATACCAAACTCATGAAAGAGCCGAGTTTATGGTTAATACTTGATGGATAAATGATTTATATACATATATTCAGGACTCCAGTGTCAAAGAAAGGCAGCTGACTCGTGAAGAAAAATGGAAAATCAAGATGAGTATGTAGCTGAAGTGGTTTCCTCAGTAAAGGGACATGAAAACTAGATACAAACACAGATAATTAGAACAAGACAGAGCAAGTTTGAGACAAACGCCAACAAACGGCTCCAGAGATCACATGTGTTTGTGTTCTGAGAACAATCGGGTAAACAGAAGAAGAAAAATGAGAAAATGATAAATATACAGTATATTAGTCAATTTCTTTACTTAGTGTTTTGTTTTGTTTTGTTTTTTATCCACCCTGAAGTTAACTCGGAGATATATATATTTTTTTATTTTAGAGTGTGCTTGTTGATGGACGCTGTTGTTCCACAACACAATGCACAACAGAAATGAAAGAGCAACTGGAGACAATTAGAATAAATTTGTGGAGAGACGTCTCCAAGAACATCTTAGAAAAAAGTGTATTCCGTATTTATTACGTCTTTGTACAAACATGTTGACTTCTCTTTTGTTGAGTTTTCATACTCAGAATTGGCAAAGGCTTTCTAACGATGCAGTTTAATTGAAGTGATAAAAGTGTTCATTGCATAACTTCACTTCTTGCATATTAACTTTAAACATTATACTATTTAGTATAAAGTAGATTCTGTGTATTATGGTATTGTCTCTAGGGGTGACACTTTTTTATTAAAAAAATAAACTTATTTACTACAATGTAGCTGAGGTACAATGTTATGAATTATAATTTAAATGCATCCTTAATAGGCTACATCTTCACTAACCAAATTAATTGCAAATCACTTTGGTGTTTAATTGTACATTATGGATAAATTGAAAACTTCCTTCGTAGGATGTGTTTTGGACATAAAACTTGAATTGTACATCATTGAGTCTGTCACTGTAGCTTAAAGTTGCAAAAGAAAACACTTCCCCGCTCCTTCTTTGAAGTCCTGATTTCTCCTTCACATCTGACGTTTTCCATGGAGGTCAAGGAAAAGTGATTAGGAAAAGACAAAGAAGTCATTCTTTTCTCTATTCGACCGCAGCCAAAGAGTTCATGCTCTGATGTGATGAGACATAATGAACAAATTTCTTGACCAATTAAGTGCGTTTTTAAATCACAATCCCTCCAATCCGTTTCTTTTTCCTTATTTCTTCCTGTTGGTATTAATCTTACTGACACTAATATCAATACTCAAAACAAAATATAAAATCTACAGTAGTATCAATACTGTAACTGAAACACAGCTGTAGGGACATTTTGACCTGATGGAGGCACCAAAATCAGAAGTTTATATACTCAATATATTTATTGAGTTTATATACTAGCAAGAAGTCATGATGACTATTGTCCAGATTTGCAATTAAATGTTTTGAAAATCTTTATGATCCCCAAACTTTTGGAGCAACTGATGTCGTCATCCTTTGACTTCGCATTTCTCTGAATCCTGTCAACCTTTTTTAGATGATCAAATATTATGATATTTCTGACCAAATACTTGCGGTGATATTGTAGGTATGACCACAAAATATTTACACAGGTTTAAAAAAATAATAATGATCAGTAATGTTGACATTAGGACTAAGTGCGTAAGTGCAAATAATAGAAGAGCGAGAACAGTTTAGTAAGTTTCAGGAAAAAAAACCAAACATTTACAATAACAAATTTTTACCAAAGAAAACCATATCTCTATGTGGTCGACCAAAAACCACTAAGCTCCATTCTACTGGTGTGAGCTACATTTATTTAGTTTTTTTAAAGAATCTCTGCAAATCCCACTGAAGATGCTTTTACATTCAACATGTTTGGGGCACTTTAAACAGTTTGGTTAATTTATTGCCGTAATAACTGAGTCGAACTTTGGTGTGTTTCGTTTGTGGTGTGAAAGCAAAGCAGATCAGATTTATTGTCATAATCGCACAGGTTGATCACCGAAAGAAGGAATATGAGACGAAGAATAAAGAGCGAGAAACTTCATCGGGGGTGGAGCTCGGTGGCGATGGATGAGCAACAGAACGCAGGACTTTCACCCAGAAGCTTCACTTACTGGTTGTTTTAACCCAAGCCACGCTCTTTTCCTAAACCTAATCAAGTAGTTTTGTTGTACAGACATAAAGAAGTTGTTTAGTTTGTGTTCAAAACGTTTCATTTATCGTATCATAACTTTTACTTTCACTTTTACAACGTGCGTAGTAGGCTCAGTTTGGCCCATCTGACGTGTGTGAATGGTTGTGATAACCACTGATAACGTCCATTCTAATGGCTGATAACCTTTGAAAAAGGTTCCAGTGTGGCCATTCAGAACAGCTAAAAGTATTTAACAACAATGTATAACAACATGTCTGCTTCCTCTCCAGTGTAACCCGGCCCTCTCTGTAATTGAGTTTCTGTTAATGTTTTTGATGTTGGAGCATCGGCAGCTTCTGGTGTTTAGATGACTGATAAAGTTTTAGGGAAGTTACAAGTCATCTTTTCTCCTACGTTAGTCCCTTTCCAAGAGGAATGACACATTCACGGAGCCAAACTACAATTACAAAATCAAAGAATGACTCTTTAGGTTGAAAATAAAAGGAGGGATGTCATATAATCATCTTACGGAAGTTAATACCATCAGATGAGGTGATCCAAAAACTATTTAAAGATAAGTAATTTTAACATCTCAGTGCAGATGATTTGCAGTAATTCCATTTTAGTGCCATCGGAATAAATCTAAAACAGACCGTTCATGGGAATCCCTTTATTAATGCCCTGAGCTGTCCTTATATGCAGATGATCTCTGACTTTATCTTTGGACTTTACTGGCCACAGAAAACTACAGTTATGTTTTAGGTTTGACTTATTAGACATTTTCATGACCTAACGCTGGAATAGAAAACAGAGCAACTGCATTTAGACTTTATCATTAATGTTCACTAGGCCTGCAATTTACGATTATTTTCAATACTGATTTATTCTGCTGATTTTAATCGTTTGGTCTATAAAATGTCAGAAAATAGTGAAAAAGGTCCATCCCAGTTCCTCAGAGTCCAGGTGATGTCTTTCAAATGTCCGGTTTTCGTCAGTCCAACAACCAAATATATTCCGTTTAATGTGATATAAAACAACACGTATTTGAGAGGCTGAAAACAGCATTTCTGCCATTTTTGCATCAAAACTTACTTTAACGATTATTCGATTATAAAAATGGATATTAATTACTTTTCTGTCGATCGATAAGTTGACTAATCGTTGCAGCTTAAATGTTCACAGTTCTTTTAACGCAATTTAGTTTTAATGCAGCTACTATTTCCCTGTTTGTCCTCCAGAACATAAACATCTGCAAATCTCAAAATCATGAGCAAAGCTCTTGAAATCTCTTGAAATCCAAAACTCAGCACAATAAACTTGTAGGTCTAAAGCTTCTGTAGACTGTCATGTAAACTTCTTCATTAAAGCTGTACTCTAGTGATAATATTTGAGTATCTTAATGCTGTAGTATTGACCTTTGACCTCTTAAGACCAACAATTTGGAATGTCGACAGGATATTTTTTGATTCAATAATTATCTTTTTATCATTGAATTCCCCAAAGCTGCTGTTTTTCTTCTTGTCAGGGCTTAAAAGCTACTAAAACAACCATTAATTAGTAAAAAATTATCTTTTCTTTTTTTTTTACAAATGCATATCTGATAGCCGACTACTTTTGTGTGTGTGATTGATATATATCTTTTTTCCTTTTTTATTATATGTTGCTTGTATGTTTTCCCTCTCTTTTTGTGTATATGCCACATCACACAGTAATGTACCTCTTAATTATAAAAAATTTAGCAAATTAATTAATTAAACGACTACAATGTTGCGTAAGACCAAAATATACTGTCAGCTTCCCATTACCAAGCCAATTAATTGAAGGAAAACTCATGAATGCATTAGTGTCTCCTTTATGAGGAATTATTTCCCAGAAAAACACAACTGGAAGATAAAATTCTGATTCAACAGAATATCAAATACCTTCATAGATTCTCCTGCTTGTAAATCTGCAGCTGTTTTCAGAGGATCGTACTGCATCTGACATTCAATGCTCATTATATCATATCACTCTCACCTTATTTACGTCTGACTATTGGTTGATATTGATTTTGGGATGATGTTAATGCACAAACGCATAATGAGATGTGAGCTGATGCATGGTGTCTTACCAGAGGCAGCATGGCTGAGGCACTGGGTGAAACCTGTCCTCTGTAATAGTTATGGAGCTCCACCAGCAGCTCCTCCTGCTCCTCGCTCAGAAAGCTCCACGCTCCAGGAACCACCAGGGCCCCGAGCAGGAGCCATGCCCAGAGAGGAGCTTCCCCCGGCAGGCTGAGGCACCGGCGCCCGGACCCCCTCCTCAGCCTGGAGCTCCACAAGGCTCGATCTTGGGTAGTCCTTCGGGGCGAAACCCCCCGATGGGTTGAGACCCCCTGGAGCTCAGAGAGGCTCTTCTGGTGCATGATGGGAAACAAAGTCCTGAGGGATGTATCCTTGAGTGGTCAGTCCAGTGTCCAGCAAAGTAAGTGTGTGTGTGTGTGTGTGTGTGTGTGAGTGAGTGTTAGAGTCAAATGTGTTTGTCTATGTGTGTGTACAATAGGCCACTTGTCTTTGTGATTCTGTGTGTGTGTGTGTGTGTGTGTGTGTGTGCGTGTGTGTGCGTGTGTGTGTGTGTGTGAGTTTGAGTGTAAGTGTGTGTGTGAGTGTGTGTGTGTGTTTCAGAGTCAGTAAAAGTGTGTGTTCTCTCCTCAGCGCCTCTCACTCTCAGCTCTGCAGATCTCTCTGTTTCTGACCCGGCTTTAAGGGAGAGAGGATCCTCCCACACACACACACACACATACACACACACACACACACACACACACACACATGCACATAGTTCGCATTTCACACACTGCACTGACTGGTACGCAAAACAATTACACCCCCCCCCCCCCCCAATCCTCTTACTCTCCATATTCTCCATGTCTCTCTCCTCCTCTCTTCTTTTGTCTCCTTTCTTTTCCCTTTCTTCGACTTCAGCACTTCTTCAGACACATGAAGTGGCTCCATCTTTTAATGTTACTGCAAAAAGTTAGTCTTTTTCAGTGTTGGAGGAAGTATTCAGAGTCTTTACTTCAGTGCTCATACCACAGTAAAATTATGATAACGTATAATCGGAAAAGTAGTTTTGAAAGTATAAATATATCCCTTGTGACTGTTATACTATTATATATTATATCATAAGATTATTATTACTCATGCATTAATGTAAACGCAGGATTTTACTGTTTGGTCTATTAACTAATGACTATTATTTTTTATTATAGATTGATCTGCTGATTATTGTCTCCATTAATAAATTGATAATTTAAAAAATGCCATCACAATTACCAAGTGACGAAACGTCACAAAAATGTTTTAGTCCAAACCTCAACATTATTAGTAATACATCAAAAATATTTTAAAAAAATTAAAAGAAAAACAGCAACTCTTCATTTGAGAAGCTCGAAATATTAAATGTTTTTACATAAAAAATGACAAAAAAATAATTACTTTTCATCTGTACTTTTTGTGTGCAAAAATCTTAATTTGTAAAGTAGCTAAAGCTGTAAGATAAATGTAGTGAAGTAAAAAGTACAATATTTGCCTCTAAGAAGTGGAGTAGAAGTATAAAGTGGCATGAAAAGAAAATGCTCAAAATTACCTCAAATACAGTACTTGAGAAAATGTTTCCACTATTGGTTTTTATCATTTACGTCTTTCAATTTCCACAGATAATAGTCAAGTTTACGTCCAAATTTCGGGGACATTTTAAACAAAATTTCCAGAAAATGTACCAAACGTACAGAATGAGTTTCTGTTGTGTGAATATGAGTTCATTGGTCGACGGAGATAAACAGCTGGTGGAGCTGATTCAACAAGAGATGAAGTCATTGAAAGAGTCAAAGCTCAAAAGATCTGTCACAGTTTTTTTCATGTATTAATGTGAGATTCACAACATTAACCACGTGTTGCAACCATGCGTTTGTATGTGAAGAGTCAACAAGCTTAAAATGCGAATTTAACAAAACGCAAAATGTCCTTAAAAGTGGCGGCCTATTTATATGCTTTCCCATGAAATCACATTGTAATAGTCATTAGGAGAACATCAAGTCAGAATATCCATATATGTTAATTGTATACATTCATACATACACTCTTGGGGTTTTTCTGTCCTCCTCCTGAGAGCTCTTTCAACTCCTACATTTTTTGCTTTTTATTCCCTCTTTTCTTGTTCAATAATCTTTTTATTCAAATGTTCTTTTCATCCTCGTCTTTTTCTCCATCTATCTCCCTGCCCTCCGCTTCTCTTCCTCTCTATCGATGTTTTTTCTTTCTTTTTCAAATTCAAATGAGCTTTTATAATCCTTTTTGGGGTATTTTTATCTTAATTTTGACAGTAAACAGTAGAGAGGAGGGAGAGAGAGGAAGGGTTGCCATGCAACAAAAACCCTCGTCACCAGTATGCATATGACGCACAGACATTTGCTTCATTGACATCATAGATTATAGTATTAAGTACAGGAACATTAAGCAGTTTTATGTGAAGAAACTGGGTGTGGTTAGGTTTAGAAAGAGATGATGATTTGGGTTAAAATAATTGTTACAATAATAAACTTGAGGTTAAAGGGTAACTTCAGTATTTTTCAACCTGGACTCAGTGTGAGTGTTTGTTGAAGTGTGGGGGAGTCTGGTATGGACTCACATACACACAAACGTATCATTAGATAGAGAGAAGAGCAGGGAGAGAGAAAGAGAAACATCCTAAAAACTACTTTTTGACTAGAAAGCAAGCAACATAAAACAACTGAGAAAAAATAAATAAAATCAACAACCAAACAATAGAAAATGACACAACCATCAACAAGGGAAAAAAACAAATAGATTTAAAAAAAAAAAAAAAAAAAAAAAAAGGTCCTAATTCGTTAGATAGTAAAGATAATAAATAGGGGGGGTTAGTTTCTACCAGCACTACCTTACTGTAGCAAATGGACAGATGTGCATTAGTCTAACTACATACTTTATCAAAATACACTTCAATTTGAAACAACTGTAATACAACGAAGAAGAAATACTGCCAAGAAATCATTCAGAAGAAGAAGTTTCTTTGTCTCTCTCTTTGTCTCTATCAATGAAAAGTTTGTTGAAATGTGGGGAATCCTGCTATGGACACACACACACAAACACACACACACACACACACACACACACACACACACACACACTTTGACTCACTGACCAGCTGATTCTGATACAGTTTGTGACTCACCTTCACTTGCGTCTGCTCTGCTGTGGTATGAGGAGCTGCTATACTTTAAATCACTGTAAATGTTTTAACAGTTACTCAACGACGTGGAATACGTCACTTTGCTAGCTTCTTTCTTCTGTTACAGTAATTCTTTCTTCTTTTTTTTGTCACACATAGGTTTCTGTTTACGGGATATTTGGGGACCCGGTGCTCGAGAGGGACCGTTGTCACTCCTGGAGGACAGTAGTGAGTTGGAAAATAATTCTAACAATGAAGAAGTGTTTTCTGTTTTCACCCAATGACACAGACAAACAGGGTTTTACTGACACACAATGTTCATAAACTTACGTCCACTTACTGGTTTTTACTGCTTTCAGACGCACCTTACTGGGGCGGGGCTTTGTTAACAGTAGAGGCCTTCATTTGATTCTTTTTTCTACTTCATCGATACCCATCATGTGAATGGAAGCATTCAGCTGTGTAAAATGCCCCTACCCACCACGGCTCCCCGTGATTTTTTTACGCGAATATGAAGTTTTTCCTGAAATAATCCTTCGCCGTTTTGATCATATATACATGTACATGTACACAGTACATGACTATGTCACTATGCACTGATGTTGCTGCTGTGTTTTTGTACACTGAAAATGTGAAAGTCAGACACCAGTGACTTCTGTTGTTGGATTTGTAGCTCACTTCATTCAGGAAGTGAGCCCCCCCCCCTCCCTACAGTTCTGTATGTGTATGTTCTTCCATGTATTGTAATATGTCTTGCCATAAAACCAATTGACCCCCCGGGGACAAAATAAAGTTGAAGTATTTATAGTAGTATAACTATACTTTCCAACGTTTTGGAGGCATCTAGGCACGCTGAACTGGCAACAATGGAAAAACAATGCGCTTGACTTCCCCCCCAATCACACATCGCATTAAATCAAAGAACGCTTGTGGTGATTGGCTGCGAGCAAAATCATAGAAATATTGTAATTTTTTTCCTACGTCTAGGATCTAATACAGTTGTCGTTTGACAAGAAAAACTACGATACTACTTACTACTGGGTTATCTCGCTACCTTAAAGGTATGGAGTACAGATACATCCATCACCGCCTGGAGGTTCATTTGTCACAAAGAACTTGTTGTTGTGCTCCAAAAAACGGAGCAGACTCCACCCGTCGATTAATACTGTGAGATGTGGTCAAAGCTCTGGAAAAAAGCCGTTTGGTGGACCTCAAGTTAAGATCATTTTGTCACAACGTCAACAACTTCCCATGATGAAAAAATGTTTTTCAAAGATGCTTTTCTTTGTTTTATAGCTCTCTTATTGTAGTTGTTGCCCGGCAACCTGTAAAGAGCAGCACCCAAGACGAAGAGACCCAGAGGTCTAAAATATGTGATCAATGAAGAGAGAAAACCACATCATGGACAGGGAGGAGTCGCATCTGTAAGTAACAAACTCCCAACAAACAGAAACCTGGCCCGGGGGACAGTAACTGGGATAATGAGACAGAGTAACACTTTGGCAACAAACATGTTGTCTGTCATGGCTGACAAAGACTGAATATCTAAAACTAATATAACGGTTTCCAAATGGTGGGAAGTGTTGAAATGACATCCCTGTTTCCTTCACTCCCATCTTCTCCTTGCACGTAAGGAAAGGGGAATCAAAGAAACCTGTTTTTAGTGAACTCAGACGTCTTTTCCTCTCGGGCGTCATGAAAAGTGGTGTCAGTTTCTGATGATTTAAGCAAGAATCTCATCACATCCTTCGTTATCACCCAGAGCTGATGAACAAGGGTCAACAGCTGACCAACGTACAAGCGCACCGCTCTACCAAACTCCAAGCCAATTCTGAACGGGCACAAAAATAGCTAGAACCATCTAAATCACTAGAGCAGGGGTCTTCAACATTTTTCAGGCCAAGGACCCAAACTGATGGAGAGATGGAGCAGGGACCCTCTACTATATATATATAATGCATAAAAGTGTGTTTTATATTAAACTGGGCCTAGTGCCATGTATACACATAGCTACCCTGTTATTGTGCATTCAGTACTAAGCTATTCAATTAATACACAGGCTCATATATTCATGTACATTTGTGGAAAAAAATGGCTTTGAAAAAATAAAATAAAAAATATATAAGAAATTGTGCCACCATGCAGGGTTAGGGATAGGGGAATGGTTTGCAGTCATGGGACAGGAGTTGTCGCAGAAAAAGGAAACTGACATGTCTCATATTTCAGCTGTTCAGTACATATAACCGTAGATGTGTATCGGCATGTACTGTATGTGTTCACTGTACATGTAAAGTACTTGTAGCGTGGTATATAAATATCAGAAAATGCATTCACATAAGCATAAACCAATATGTAAAACCAATATATAAAACTTATATCTTTTATTTATTTATTTATATATTATGTGTGTGTGTGTGTGTGTGTGTGTGGATGGATGTAGATATACTGTATATATTCAGACACAGAGAGATTAGAATGGCGGTGTGAGCGCTTGCTTACCCAGTACATCACATCATAACACACCCCACTGTACCCACAGACACAAGTGTGTGTGTGTGTGTGTGTGTGTGTGTGTTGGAGGAAGCAGAGGGGGTGAATGTATGAAACAGAATCCTGTGGGTCACCGTTTGCTCCGTCACACCGACCTCATGTCAGTCTGCAGGGAGACTCGGCCCATGTGTGTCCTGACCTTACTGTCACTGGCAAATACTTTGCATTGACATAATAACACTATAACTGTTACATCTGGGTTTCATTACACCGAACAACAAGGGGTCCATGTTTGCTCAGGTTTATGTTGTGAATCCCAAAAGTACATTTATCAGAGCTTACCTGGTTGTTTGATGTTTGATGTGAACGCTATTTTAACTTGAAATAACTCTAACGTCGGAAATTCCAAAAAGTTTGAATACTGTATCTCAAAAACTTTGTTCCTGTTGTGTGAGGAGTAAAAGTTGTTGTGTGGATTAATTGGTGTTGGTGTATTAATTTTAAGAGTGGCTCTTATCTATTTTTTGCAAATGAATTCTCCTCTGTCAGCCACATTTATTTATTAATTGTCATTTGCTTTTACTGGTTTTCTGGAAATTTGTTAAAAATGTCCATACAAGTTGGATGGAAACTGAGACTAAAACTAGCTTAAAACAGTAAATTCTTTAAAATGTGACTAAAACTAATATAGATGTTTCTTAAAAGGCTAAAACTGACTAGAATCTGCCAAAATGAACACTAATTAGCAGTCGATAATTCGGTTCCCGCCAGTTCAGATTTTGAAATCCCGAAAAAAAGAAATCCCTGGTGTCACCTTTCAGGTACAAGTTGAAGAGATCAGGAAGCTTTGAATCATCCACTTCCCCTTCCAACATGTTCCAGGCAAAACTATTATTCATGGATCACCAGCCATAATTCAAACACAGTGGGAGCAAGATACCCTACATTGAAAACAGCGCTTCCAATGGCTTACACAAACAAAAGATAACACAGAACAAATGAGAAGCGTTTCAGTGAAGCACACCCTGTAAGATCTTTTTTTCCAGATATGTGAGAGTTGCAGGGTGGAGTCTGAGCATCCAGTATCAGTTTGTTCTTTTGTCTTGTGTGCTCCAGCCCGAAGATGGAGATGCGCCAACACAAGTTGACTCATGTTCGCTGTAGTGTCCGTGGTCTCCTCAGAGAGAGACGGGCTGAGGTCCTGTGAGAAGCAAGAAGCGTCTCAATGTATGCAAAGCCTAATGAACCTGCAGGGAAATAATTATGCATTCAAATCCTTCTTCTTTTTTTACAGAGTGTCTTACAGCTCTGTATATGAGTATAGTGCTGATGCTGTGCAGTCAGGTTACCCTCTCTCTCCAGATTCGTTGGCACTCTAGTGCTGCACAAGAAAATAAGATACCTTGTGTTAATGCACAGCTTATTTTAGGGATGGCGCAAGACACGATTTGATTGGATTTAAAAGATGTTTTAACTTAAAACTGTCTCGTCCTGAAGCTTGACTACACTTGTATAAAGACGATTGGAAAAAGGAGAGAAACTGGATTTAAATAAGAAAAACTGGAGTTCTTAGATCGGTCAATGCATTGGTGTTTGTGCTGAAATAACACGTTCAAATTTCTTGAAATACAGCGAAGGATTTGGTTTATTGGGTTGTTTGGTTTAAGAGCATAAATTCTGTCTCTTGCAGATGTTCAGTTTAAGTAAAACAAGCATGTTTAGGCGATGCACTGACACCACATGCAACACAATAGTGACCTGGCTGATGTTACTGTGTTATGCACAAACCCCCAAAGCGTAGATGCTGCACGGTGTATTGCAACATCCACGTTCATCATGTGACACACCTTGGCCCCAAAAAGCTTTTTTCCTCAATCATTTACACAATCCTTGGAGAAGGAGCACCAACTCTTTTTCTGATCCGAATTTGATCCGTTTTTTTCGCTAAAGTCTAGAAGAAACGTATGATTAAATTAATTTATCATACCATGCCAACAGGGAGTCGGACGGCTCAGCTTTGATCAATTATGATTATTATAATACGCTACAGATGTTGTTGTTAATCACTGACCTCATATCCCCCCTGGTATTAATATGAGATCTCTATCTGGATATCTGGATTAGTAAACATATGTTAATGCTGGTGGAACATCTGGTGGAGATCCATGCTAGTTTTGGAGTTCTCGTGTTTCAGCTCCACTAAATCTGATCTGGCTCACTTGAAACGTTGAAGTCTCGGACGTGCATGTTCTGAACCAGCTCGGCTGGAGGAGGACTCTACTGAGCAACATTCATACAAATGAATGGGTCGCCATCTTTTAACACGCTGTCCAGTTTGTACACTAAAAAGAGGATCTAGCTGAGTTTGACAAATGGGAATGAACACAGAAAATCTAACCTGATCCAAAGACTTAAATGACGGACGACAGTTTCACAGGAATTCCTCTCCAGTCACATACTGGGCTGATGTTACCGAGCGATAAATGCTCCATACCTCACAGCTGCACTGTGATGGGCCTGGCAATGCACACACACTGACACACACACACTCACACAGATCCATACATCATATGAATAGTATGTGATTGTGTGTGAGTGCACTGAGCCCAGCCCATGTGAGTCTGTTGTCATTGACTGGCTGCTAATGGCTAACAGATGAGACTGTGTGCGTGTGCGTGTGTGTGTGTGTGCGTGCGTGCGTGTGCATGCGTGTGCATGCGTGTGCGTGTGTGTGCGTGTGCATGTGTGTGTGTGTGTGTGTGTGTGTGTGTAAGGTGTAGGGTGTAGGGTGTGGACCCTCTTCAGAGTATGATCAGTTCGGGGACCTCGAGCCAAATGCTAACATTATGCAACATCTGAGCAGACCAACATATTGTGTGTGTGTGTGTGTGTGTGTGTCATTATCACCATCATCATCATCTGTTCCTGGACGTGTCTGCACTGCACATGCTTGAATATAATGATGTCATGCGTACAGGAAGTTGACCACTCCTTGGAGACGTTGTCAGACCTTGACAACCGACTCCAAATGCTCACCAGTCTGCAAGAGCCTCGCCCTGTGCTCAGAGCCCTGAGGGTACTGGTTTCACCGGGGTCTTACTGGGTTCATTGATCTGATGTGTTCTCAATGGTCTCACTGGTAAGGTGGTTAAAGTGCTTTAAATGAGTTCTCTGGTTTTACTGTGGTGTCACTGGTTCAACCCGGCAAACGCATCCCCAATTACGTTTCGAGGGGAAAGTATTTTCTTCCAGATCACACGTGGTTAACGTTGTAAATTGAAATTGATTAGAAACATATTTGTGATGCGTCAAAAACAAACATTTGCCGGGACTGGTAACACTGGCACTAGCTTCACTTGGTTAATTGGTTCCATTAGTCTCTAGATTTGCTGGTGTTACTGGTTCCACTGGTCCTCACCGGTTCACTTATCTCACAGGATTCGCTGGTTTATTGGTGAGTCTCTTGTTTTACTGGCTTTAATGGTGTCAGTGGTATCAGTGGTGCCACTGGGTTTAGTGGATATGCTGGTCTCATTGGTTCTGCTGGGTTCATTGGTTTCACTTCCCTGATGTCATGACGCTTCACAGGCGTATCAACTGCTGTCATTGATTTCACTTGATTGGTGTTATTACTTGCACTGCTTTCACTGGTCTGACTGGTTTCACTGAGCTCATTGGTCTCAGTGATCTCACTGGTGTCACTAGGGTTAGTGGATTTACTGTCTAATCAATCATTTTTATTTGTCCCGTCAGCTCCTGTCATTTGTGCATCATCCACGATAATGCCTTCTCCTTTTTTCCAGAGTCCTCTGCTCTGTCCGATTTGGTATATAGAAAAAGAGTCACATGGTCCAATGGCACCGTCCGGCTCTCCAAAATCCAGACAAGTTTTGGGGAAAAAACATCCCTGCTCCTGACATCCTATTGTAGCACGATGTTGGGTCCGGCCCATCATCGGCCAGCAGATAAGGGACCACAGCCAGTGTTTAATTCCTCCACGCTTGCCTCTGTGCCTCCTCTGATGCAGAGACGGATGTGGAG
Organism: Bovichtus diacanthus; assembly: GCA_943590825.1. Lineage (NCBI taxonomy): Eukaryota > Metazoa > Chordata > Actinopteri > Perciformes > Bovichtidae > Bovichtus > Bovichtus diacanthus. The sequence continues at coordinate 3,554,594 of CALSBV010012179.1, read as the reverse complement.
ATGGACACACAGATGGTCTTGCTTGTCCATGTGTTCAGGATCGTGCCTGGTGCCTTTCTTCTCCACCTCTTCCTCTGTGTTTACGCCGATGTTTACTTTTGAAAACCTCAACCGGCCCGGTCGTGGTGAGTGGATTTCCCTATCATTGTCCAATGTCACAAATCACAAAAAAGTTCAACTTATATTTCACACAGACACTGGGTCCAGCAGTCTTTACTGGCGTCACATTGCATTGGTTTCACTGGCTTCACTGGTCTATGGTTTTACTATTTATACTGGTCTTACTGGTTTCACTAGACATTTTCTGTAGTTACGCTGGTTTGACTGTTGCCTCTGTTCTTTACAGGAGTCATTGACTTCACTGGAGTTTTTTTTTTACAGTTCTCATTCGTCTCACTGGAGTTACTGGGAGGAGATCTGTCTAGAGGAACCAGGAGAAAATCTCTACTGGGAAACATCAGTTTCTTTGTGTCAATCCACCAGGTCCGGATGTTTCCTAGTTTGTCCTGGTTCAAATCCCTGGATCATACGGGAACATCTAATCAGGTAAAACTATCAGGAAACTTCCAACATGGCGACATGTCTCCTGTAACCATCTGTGTCCAGTCTGTCACTGATCCACTGTGCAGAGAGTGGTGCCACATCACAAACCCTGATCAATTTATGTTTATGATTATTATAAAAAGGTGCAGATGTTGGTTTTAAGCCCTTTTTTTAAAACTCATTTCCTCCCTGGTATTAATAGGAAATCTCTATCTGGATCAGAAAAAACACATTTATGCTGGTGAAAAAAACCCGAAGGATGCAGTTAAAATGTGATCCATCCTCGTTGTGGAGGTTTCAGCCAGGTGTGAACAACACGAGCAGTTTGTTTCTTCTTCTAGAAACACCGCTACGACGTGAAAGATGACAGTTGTGTAATTTGTTAAAGTAAACGCAACCTTAACCAAGTTAGCGAGACTCCTGAAAAGTCTCCAACCATTGCCTTGCACGTCGTAATGTAGAGTATGATGTAGAGCATCAGCTCCGTCTACCTACTTTGCATATTGAGATCCGATCACAAAGTGGGCAAAACTCAGATAACAAGAACTATTAATATCAGGTGTGAATGCAAAGGCCTGTGATCAGTTGTCACCTAAATAATGTATCCAGATCCGGACCACAGGTGAACACCAGGTGATGAGGTCCTTGTCATATGGGATGTTTTGGATGGAAATATTGTATTTTTTTACTTCACTACATTTAACTGACAGCTTTAGGTGCTAGTTACTTTACAATTTTAGATTTGTTGCAAACAACATATATGAAAAATGTGCAAGTACAGCTGAGTTGAGGGTCAGTTTTCAGGTAAAAAAATAATAAAAATCATGGTTCCAGCTTCACAAATGTGAAGATTTGCTGCTTTTCCTTTTAATAATTGAGATGTTTTAGTAATAATTTTGAGGTTTTGTGAAGGTGTCACTTTTCTCACTATTTTCAGTATTTTTAAAAACCAAACAATCAGTTGAATGATAAGAGACAATATTAAGCAGTTTAGTCCATAATCAAACATTGGGTAATTGTTCTAAAATAGGCTCCACCTCAGTAAAATCCTGCTTTTACATTCCTTCATAAGTAATAATAATCTAATAATATCATAATAGTATAACTGCATTAAGTACTTTTACTTTTAATACATTTTCCTGATTATTCTTACTTTTACTGAAGTAACATTTTCACTGAAGGACGTTTACTTGGACAATGGCAACTCCCACGGACGTGAGCATGACATGTGTGAGTATGTAAACATTAATAACTTTAAAAAGAAGGAGGAAGGATCAGAAGGATCCTGCAGATATTACCTGGGGACACAGCAGTGAAATAATTACTCTACATTTGATAAACTAAGCTCCTCAGAGTGAATACTCTACTCCAAGAACCAGCTGGGAGGAGAAACCTTAACCTCCCTCTCCACAGTGGATTAAAAAGAGACACAGAGAACGGAAGCTCCTCCTGTCTGGGAAAAGTGTTGAAATAAAAGATCTAACTGTAAAGACGTCAGCAGAGTTTTCTTAGGTTCATCAGTCAATTAAACATTTTGGGAAATACACTTATTCTCTTTCTTTTTGAGAGGGAGCTGGATGTCAACATCACATCCGTGGTTAGCCTAGCTTAGCATAAAGACTGGAAGCAGGGGGAAACAGCTAGCCTGAGTCCGTCCAATGCACAAACACACAACCCCCCCAAAAAAGAAAAGCTTTAAGCACCTGCAGCTCGGAGGGTGGGTGCATTTGCATGGTTCAAACTACCTTTGAACTCCTATAAGAGAATTTAAAAGTCTCTTTCATTGGAGATAACATCTCAGCATGTTGGTGCTGAGCTGCAGTAAATCCCCCATGACTGACTTCACTCTTACAGGAAACAGAGCAGCTGAGGCAGATTGCATCACCACATGGTTTGTTACTGTTATTATAGCCCCGAGTGGGGAGAGCAGAGACATTCATGGAGCTGACGGACAGGACTGGAGGCTTTGTTTGAATAACACTTCAAAAATTAAATGTGTGCAAAGTGATGTGCAGAGGGCAAAAACTGAAAAATTGAAGAAGGTGAAACAGACAGAACTGTCCAATAAAGCACTGGATAAAGGTGAAAAGGTAGCACTAGAAATGTGTGCTTGTTGACGCTGAAAATTGCAGGTGTAAACACTGTAAAATGTCTTAAAATGTTGATTATTTGATATGAAATATTGTATGGAAGTTGCAGTTTCAATTGAAGTGTTTAAAGGAGTTGAAGTGTCAGCTGTGTTCGGAGCACTGTAAGTTTGTATGAAAAACGATAATCTATGAGCAGCTGAAATGCCCGTTGACATGTAAAATAGATTAAAAGTAGAGTTTAAAATAACATTAGACCAGTGTTTCTGAAATGGGGGTACTCGCACCCCTAGGGGTACTTTGGAGTACTGCAGGGGGGACGTAAATATTAACAGATATGCATAGTTCCTAAAATAATTATAATAAAACAATTACAATAAAAAATGTAGATTTAAGTTTGATTAAAACTTCTTTTTTTTAAGTTTTATATTGAATATTCCTATTTTTAATGCAATCGTTAACTGCTGCAACAAACGCGATCATGGTTACGTTAGCGTTTTTTCAGTATTTCAATGTTGAAGGACCAAAACAAAGAAAATGGATTTGTGCAATACAGCTGAAAAACGGAGAAAGAAGTGAAAACAACGCCCATGTTTCTCATTAAATTGCATGTTAAGTGCAACTTATCAAAGAGGATGCAGTTCAATCTAACCACAATGCCGTGTGTTATTGATTGATGACAAAAACATTGGTTTGCCGTGACTTTAGTGATTCTAACCATTTGAAATGTAGCATTAAAGGTTCAAATGTTGAAAAGGCTGAGAGAGAATAGAGACGCAGGATCTGTTTTAAAGACTGAACTCAAGTAAACATTCACAGTTAGTCATGATGCAGTCACCAGAACAGACAGATCCAGAGACACACCCTGAGAGGAGGAGTGGGGGGGGGGGGCAGAGCTGGAAGAGCCGAGGAAGGAAGGAAGGAAAACAAAACTGAAGGAAGGAAGGAAGGAAAATAGACATTAACGAAGGAAGGAAGGAAGGAAAATAGACGTGAAGGAAGGAAGGAAAACAGAACTGAAGGAAGGAAGGAAGGAAAATAGACGTGAAGGAAGGAAGGAAGGAAGGAAGGAAAACAGAACTGAAGGAAGGAAGGAAAATAGACCTTAAGGAAGGAAGGAAGGAAGGAAAATAGACGTGAAGGAAAGAAGGAAAACAGAACTGAAGGAAGGAAGGAAGGAAAATAGACGTTAAGGAAGGAAGGAAGGAAGGAAGGAATGAAGGAAGGAAAATGGAAGGAAGGAAGGAAAATAGACGTGAAGGAAGGAAGGAAGGAAAATAGACGTTAAGGAAGGAAGGAAGGAAGGAAGGAAGAAAGAAAGAAAGAAAGAAAGAAAGAAAGAAAGAAAGAAAGAAAGAAAGAAAGAAAGAAAGAAAGAAAGAAAGAAAGGAAGGAAGGAAGGAAGGAAAGTGGACCTGGAGGAGCCATGGAAGAAAGGAGGAAGGAAGAAAGGATGGAAGGAAAGGTGGGGGGAAGGAGGGAAGGAAGGAAGGAAAGGAGGAAGGAAGGAAAGAAGGAAGGAAGGAAAGGTGGGTGGGAGGAAGGAAGGAAGGAAGGAAGGAATGAAGGAAGGAAAATGGAAGGAAGGAAAATAGACGTGAAGGAAGGAAGGAAGGAAAATAGACGTTAAGGAAGGAAGGAAGGAATGAAGGAAGAAAAATGGAAGGAAGGAAGGAAGGAAGGAAGGAAGGAAGGAAGGAAGGAAGGA
>CALSBV010012179.1:3439564-3455280 GCA_943590825.1 Bovichtus diacanthus | reverse complement strand
TGTGTGTGTGTGTGTGTGTGTGTGTGTGTGTGTGTGTGTGTGTGTGTCAAATTACAAGCTTTTTATTTTAATTGGAACTACTTTCCGAGAAAAAGTTTCCATAAAACCTGCTGACGGTGTATTCTGTCGATTTTCCAGAGAGACGGTGTCTGAAAAGAGATGTTGCTGTTAAATTATTTTTAAAAATAGTGTTTCATATTTCCTAATTATTTTTGCCTCCATTGTATTGAGGGGGGGGGGCAGAAAACCTGGACAAATTAAACCCAAACTGTCTGACTGGTTGACGCCAACAGAAGAAGAGATTTTCAGTTTTTTTTTTATTGTGTGAACTGAGCCTTTAAGATCGCAATTTTCCGTCATTATTTATTAACCCTTGACAACAGAATAGTTCCACGGCACCTTTAGATTTTGTCTCTCCAACACTGACCAACAAACATGCAGAAAACAATACAAACTGCTTTTAAAAAAAAATCCATAAAACTAAATATGCACTGAAGTCCCAACAACCACTGGGAGAAAAATAAACGTTTAAGCGCCAAAGAAGAAAAAACAAACTTTAAAGAGGGGACTTTAAATTGACTGAAGTTACACAATCGTCTGTAAATATTCAGAACACACACTTTAGGTTCAAGAGACTCCTCTTTACCAATAATCTGATCACAGATTATGTGAGGGCTCCGAGCAGGCGGCCACATAAAGTGTGTGTGAGACTCTGTAACGTACACTCAGCTGATTAGGAACACCTGGCTGAAACTAATGCAGTCTATAACAACCGCCCTGTAATAAATCCTCCCTTCATCAAGGTGAGAGGCTGCGTGTACTTAATAAACTGAGAGTGTGAAGCACATAAACATTGAAGTCAGTCAAACCTGCTGTGAATCATGTGCACATATTCTGTGTGTGTGTGTGTGTGTTTATAGGAGCATACACAGTACAGTATATATATATATATATGTATGTATATATGTGTGTTCATGTGTGTCTCTGCCACTGTGTGTGTGTCCAGTGGTCATCTCCCAGCAGAGCTCTCCTGCTCTCCATCAGGCTATTTCTGTCTGTGAGTGGGCAGGATGGATGAACCGCCCGGAGGGATGGAGAGGGGGATGAAAAGGGAGGAAGAGGAGGAGGAGAGCATGTGATGTATTTTCGTCCTCTGTTGTTTTGATCGACCTGTGTCGCTCGCAGAAGCTCTTTGGGTTTAGAATCTGTTTTCTTAACAGCTCGTCGTAAATGAATTGGAGCTGACTTCTGAGGGACAGAGAGAGAAAGTCATGTTGTAACGGAAGACGTGAAGAGGGAGGGATGGAGGGGGAGATATTAGACAAGAAGAGACGGATGTTTTCAGGATGTCCCATGTGAATAGTAGGGAGAGAAATGAGTTTGACATTTAGGACCAAATTCTCACAATATGACTTCTGCACCAATCTACAAACCAACCAATCAAAACGCTGCATGAGATGATGCAGAATACCAAGTTTCTGGGTGGATCGTCAACATAGATACCACATAGATTATATCTGGGGTGAGACAATATCAACGAGTCACTGTTTTATACCGCGGTAGCTATTCCTTTAATAGTTATTGTAGGGCTGCAACAATACTTTTATTATCAATTAGTCTGAGGATTATTGTCTTTTCTTTTTTTATTGATTCATCGTTTAGTCCAGAGGTCTTCAACAAGGGGTCCGTGACACCTAGGGGGTCCGTGGAGGTACTGCAGGGGGGTTGCAAAATTTTTGGTTGATTAGACAATTTTTTATATATAAAAAAAAAAACAAAAAAAAATGTTTCCCACAAATTTACATGAGTATATGAACGTGTGTATTAATTGAATAGCTTAGTACTGAATGCACAATAACAGGGTAGCTATGTTTATACATGGCACGAGGCCCAGTTTAATATAAAACCATTTTATACAATATATATAGTAGGGGGTCCCTGCTCCATCTCTCCATCAGTTTGGGGGTCTTTGGCCTGAAAAACGTTGAAGACCCCTGGTTTAGGGAGAAATATCAATAAATACAACATGACGGCATTATTTTATGTACATTTACAAGTATTTAGAACGGACTGCTGTCCTGTTTGTGTAGTTTTGTTTTGTAATCTTTCAAATAAAAAGTTTCCTGGATACAACATTATGTATAAACCAGTGGCAGCTGGTGACGCGGGGAGGACCGGAGAAAAAAACAACCCACACAAGTTGAATACTTATCTATACTTTATTAAACAAAAGAAGATGATCTAGATTCAGTATCGCCTGTAGGCGATGGTATACAAATAGAATGATAGCAAAAGAGCCAGGGGTAAATCCCACTAGACAAAAATAAAAAAAAATGCTTTTTTGTAAGTCGAATCAGGAAAACAACAAAATATGGTTTATCATTAAGTTTACATTCATAAATACAAATGTTTGCCAACACCATCATCGATTTTATCTAAAAAATATATATATTTCTTTCTTTTTTTTTGGTTTGAGAACAAAACTGTTTCTGAATATTCATCACAGAGCTTTTTTTTTTTGTCTTTTTAAAAAAAAAAAAATGTTTTATCATATCTGCTAGTAGTGATGGGCAAGTTAGGTAGAAATACAAACATGCGTCCAGGCGTCTTCTCGACATATTACTGTTGAACAAGCTTGAACTTGAACATTTAAATGTCAGCTTCCCACAAACACGTCAGTAAAACGTTTATTTGCAGCGTTAGACTCAAACTCGTCTCCACCTGCCTCCCTGACTCATTGTTTGGTATGTGGAAAAATCATATGGATATATTATACTTTGTCTTACGCAGCGTATAACATCAATTAACATTTTTGATAAGGTTCCCTTAATTGCTTAATATATATAAATCTGCAACATGCTAATATCGCCCTGTTTTTCCACCAGTTCCCAAGAACATGAATATTGAAGAAAAGTTATTTTAAATCAAGTTTCTCATATATTTAAAGCAAAATTATGTTAAGATTTTACCCTAAAATAACAGACGGGTAGGTTGACTTGTTGCTTAAGTAACGCTAACCGCTAACTGCAGCTAACTGCTGCTGCTGTCAGCTAGTTAGCTGTTAGTGCAGTTAACTCTGTGCGGGCAAGCAGGCAGCGATGCCAGGTTATTAATATAAGCTGGTTCACGATGTCTCATGACGTTGCACTTACTTGATGTTGGCTGCGATAGCCAAGTTGTTGACCGGCTAGTTTTTGATTTTACGTAATGTAATCGTAAAAAATGCACATGTAACGTTTATGACAGCGGTGTAGAAGTGCAACTATTGGCACTACGTTGCAAAATTACCGAATCTCATAAGATGCTTAATAGCTCGAACATGCAGTGATGTTTGGAGACGTTTGTTGTTGTTGTCGTTTCAACACCTCCTCTAAATCAGTCCACTTGTCTGATTTGCAGGGTTACATGACGCTTGGTCGAGATTTGGGAGGTGTGTGACTTCCGGTTACTCTTCTCTCCTGCGTCGAGCCACAGAGATGCTTACGTGTATCTTTGTTCTTTTGTTGCTCGTGTGATTGTGGACCAAGGCTGCTCCCGATTTGAGATTCTGCTCAGACCAATTATCCACTGAGAATTGCACACCTGTTGTAGGTTGACCATGTGTTTTGTGCCTTTTTGTATATTTTGCTCCACTTTTGACTCATTGGTCTGTTTGCACATAAAAGGCATCGAATCAGTTGGTGTCTCTGGATGTCTCCGTGTGCCTTCGCAGAAGAATGTTTTCAGTCTTCGAGGTACCGGGTTCAAGTTGTGCCGGAGGTCTGACTGAGAGCTGCCGGCTCACTGCGGACGTTCAGACAGTAAAACTAACAGAGTGAATTCACAGAGAGGCTGAGAGAGAGGCAGCAGCTGCTTCTCCTCCTGCTCCGAGGGAAACAGCTGCTTCACTGGTGGAGAGGACCGCCTCAGGGACCACAGTGACACACACACACACACACACACACACACACACACAGAGAGCTCTCTTGTGTGCTGACAGGTCAGCGGGCTACCAGGTGTAGGTGGAGGACGGGTGAGAGGAAAGAGGAGATAAGGAGGAGGAGGAGGAGGTGTAACTGATGGCCGCTGCTTCTTACAGCCTTCAGCTTTTTGTAAGAAAAGGAAGATAAATAAATAAGCGAGACAAATGTCTGCTCCTCTGTGGAGGACAAACTAAATCTTCCCTGCGGCTCTCCTCTGCTGCCTGTTTCACAAACTCTAAATCAGAGAGGGAGATTACAAAAAAAAAACAAGCACAAGACCAGGAAATGAATCCTGGGAAACAGTGAAGCCGCGCGGCTCACACACACACCAGTCAGGGCTTCAAACAGCAGAGGCAGGCAGGGAGCTGCTGATTTGCATATAAAATGGATCCGACTAAAAGTGTGTTCAGACAGAGCACTAAGCTACTTTAAGATTTGGGGAGTTCAATGACAAAAAAAAAGCAAGTGGATGCAAACGGCCTCGGGGCTAAACAAATTGAGGTGAAGACCCGTCCGCTCTATGACGCCACTGGATGAACATACAGAGAGAAGCCGACAGGAAATAAAAGACAGAAGTTGTCTGGGTCAGGAGTGTGAATCCTCCCAGTCTGTCGAGCCGGCTGATTGGTTGTGACTTGAAGCAGCGGTTTCTTGGTTAAGTAGCAATCGAGCCGATAAGCGCCGCGGGGGGGCGAAAGATCCGTGTCGACTTCAGGTGGATACGCTGAGCTCCAGTGATTTGGTTTGGAAAACTTCCCTCCACAGAAATCGGTACGCGTGGAGACAACGTCAGGCGGACAATGGAAATGGAGACTAACAGTTTGACATTTCACACACAACCAACACGCAGTGCGGCAGCCGTTACTCCAGCAGCTCACAGCATCATGCTGCTTTAAACCGGGGCTCACAACATTGGAAAAAAAACTGACATTGCAATATTTAAAAAAAATACATATTCATATAATATATTAATGTATTAAATAGATAAAAATACAGGAATTTCACTGGATGACTTGAATGGCTCCTATTTAATCCACATTTAGGTCAATATGAGCAGCAGATTCCTTATTCTTTTAGGGACAGACGCCGGAGAACTGGATTGGGAGATTCATACTAATGAGCGCTGAACACGAGTGCAGCGAGGCAAACACATTGAATGGCTCGTGTTGACAAAATACTGGCCATAAAACGTGAAAATGGTAAATGACAATAATTGTTTTTTTAAAAAGAACTAAAAATATTACAGATTACTAGAACTTTACAGTAAGCACTGAGACTTTCACAGTAGCTCCGCCTCTAGATTCAGATCTAACGGAGCATGTGTTCATTTTTGCTTTTAAAATGATTAAGAAGGTTTTTTACACACACATGCACACACAAAATAAAAACATTTTGGTGACAAGCATTTTACAGTGGGCAGCTTCACAGTAAAGGCCAACCAGTGGTTCACTAGATGAAAACTTTAAATGTAAAGCAGGAAACGTTGTGTTAGCATTAGCAGTCATTTAAACCAGCTGTGACACGGCTGCAGGAGAGTGAATACATTTTACATGACATGCATACAAAACTATATTATAGTTATTAACTGGATGTAAATACATCAAATGGCTTTTGCTAAAAATAAATAAATAAATCAGGCCGTAAAGAGCGTTCTTTAAAAATATACACTGTAAGATAATGTGTAATATTACATCTTGATATTTTGTTTTGTTTTCCTTTTTAAAGTGCATTATCCACCAGGGATATGCAGAAAACTAAATGCATTATTTCACAGTAGAATTTAGGTATAAAGTCCTGCAGATCACAGACAGTTTAGCGTCACAGCTGAGCTCTAATGAGCCTCTGATGTGGGTCTATTTTGGTTTGTGTGCGACATAAAAACATTCGGACGCCTCCGGCTACAGAATGATTACAGTTTTAAACAAGAGGAAACACGAAACGCGACAAGTGTTTTTTTACTGCCGACACAGATTTACTGTATCAGCTGTTTGAGGAGCAGCACGATCAAACAGTCGCGTTTCTCCTGCAGACAAATGACCTGAAACCACATGAAAGGATCCGAAACGAGACGAAGTCAGACCTGCTCTCACAAAACAATTACCATCATCTTTTCTTAATATCTCCCGACAGTCAAATCTGCCACTTTCACCTGAATGAATCCACGAAGAATAAATCAACCGGACCATCTTGTGAAGGGACGTAAAGTGCGCGGTCCAATGGCGCTTTACCATAGACGTATAACACATAGACGTATCACACATAGACTATAACACATAGACGTATCACACATAGACTATAACACATAGACGTATCACACATAGACTATAACACATAGACGTATCACACATAGACGTATAACACATGGACGTACAACACATGGACGTATAATACATGGACGTATAACGTATAACACATGGACGTATCACACATGGACATAGTCTCCGAGCTTCAGTAAAAGTAAACAGAAAACACTTTCTTTTTTTTATTTTTACATGTGAGACTTTGATAATTGAGGATTAGTCAAAAAATTAAATAATAAAGTAACAAAGTAAAAAAAAAAAAAGTTATCAAAAAGCGTTGTTTTGCCAGTCAGACACATAAGCAGCTTTTGTTTCCAGTTGTCATGTTTGATTCTGTGATAAATGGAAACACTGGATGAAACGTGTTTATGTTTCCATCGACTGAAGGATTAAGTTCCGGCATGACAGAAAAGATTTGGAGTTCATTTGGAGTTTGATTTAATACATCTTCACTGCCTTTTTCTATCTGTGACAAAGACATGCTTTGTGTGGAAATGTGAGTTTGTACACCTTATTAGGAAGACAAAGTCTACAGCAAGAGCATTATCTCTGGAAAAAAACCTAACAGAGAGAATAACATCAGGGTGTTGTTTAGAAATGGTGTTGCCTGTAGGGGGCGCTGCCCTCACTGTGGACTGTTACTGTGTCTGTAATGTGTGTGTGCACTTTCCCTTAATGTCTGTGTGTTTGTGTGTTTTTTTTCAGGTTCCTGCTGAGCTGAACACATTGTGTCAAACTCCACTCCAGAGTGTCCGCACAAGGTAACAGACACACACACACACGTGCACACGCGCAAAACCAATTTGTAATTAGTCTGCATGTGTGTGTGAGGAATTCTTCGGTTTGTGCCTCCCACAGTTGGGCCGCTACAACTGGTTAGATACCATATCCATCATGAAAACACACACACAAACAGACCACTGAGGTGTGTATGTTTCTACTGTATCCATGGTTACATTTGGTTACATTTGGTATTTGAAAACGATTTTACACAGCTGATAGTGTGTGTGTGTGTGTGTGTGTGTGTGTGTGTATGTGTCTGTTAAAGCAGCCAGAGGTCAAAAGGTCAAGCAGCGCTGCAGCTAACCCGCTAACTGATTAGTTCAGCCTGCTGCTGGCAACAAGGCTGACTGCAGGAGGTACACACACACACACACACGCACACACTCTGCCAAATGATGCCAGAGGCCCAGTAGGCTGCAGCATGCCATTACTCTCTCTCTCAGTGGATCTTGTTTCTGAGGCGCCTCAGTGGCTCAATCACTGCACAAGTTGGAAACTCGCCCATTCTTCTTCTTCTTCTTCTTCTTCTTCTTCTGCTTCTTCTTCTTCTTCTGCTTCTTGTTCTTGTTGTTGTTCTTCTTCTTTCTCTTCTTCTTTCTCTTTTTCTTTCTCTTCTTCACATTATCTAAACTCTACTTGAAGCTGAAGAACATCATGTTTCTGTACAAACATGTGATCTGTCAATCTAAGCTTTAATATAGAAACAGAGAAAGTTTCCCTGTAGAAACTCTGCAGCTGATCACCAGTGTCACCAGCCCGCTCGTCCTTCACTTCACATGGGGTTAAATGAGTTGTAAAGTCTGCTTTCCTTTGTCATGTTCAGTCAGAGATGTACTGACGAGCATGTTTCAAATGGCCATGAGACGTCCATGTTCCTCTCCGGCTGAGTTGTAATAACTTCCTCGATCCTTTTCATCTCGTGCAATCATCACGTCAACATTTGAATGTGTCAAATATCTGCAGAATGTACGTTGTGTTTAAAACCAGCATGGCTGTAGACTCTTAGGGCCCTATTTAAACTTTTACTAATTAAACGGCGCATAATCTCCTCACAAAGTAAGGCACAAGGGGCGAAGGGCTTGTATTAAGTCTCTTAATTAATCCAAGCTGTGTTTTGGGGGTAACATGAATTAAAGTGTCAACCTACCTTTTGTATGTCCGCGGAGACATCAGCCGCAGTTTAGGACGAGATTTTGAAACGGGACTCTGAAGAAGCTGACGTCTACACTCACACAGAGAGGGAGGAGAGGAGACGTGTGTGCACGATGCGTAAAAAAAGATCGAACATCTCCGCGATTATCCCTCAGAGCTATGGATGCTTAGCTTAGCGACAGCTAGCTAACGTCGTGTTTAGTAGTTAACTACTAGACCTATCGTGTCCCTAAAAATCTTTGTATTTAAAACATAAGTAAAAAACAAACCTTTTGGAAGTTGTCCAGTGGAGAAAATCCTTTGTTTGTTGTTTAGTTAGTTAGTCTGTGGCCTACAGAGTCCTGACGGTGATAATGAGGAGAAAACCAAATATCCTCGGGGCCGTCGATGCCTCTTCACAGCGGGTCGGAAGAGAAACGCAACTAATATTTACTTTCATCCATCTGTTATTTGTATCCTTGTGTCAAGTTCATTTTCCTCTTCCCCCCTAAAAGCAGACGAGCCGACAGCTTCACCATCTGACGGCTCTCTGTGTTTATGTAAAAACACCACGGAGCACTTCTGATGCTTTTATTTCTGATGCCGTGCGTCTTTATGACATGAAAGAAACATGGAAATGTCCGAATCTGACAGTAAATTGCTTTTTAGGACGCGTTTGGACGGCCGGGTCCGTCTGAATGAACCATGTTTGGGTTCATTTTCTCAGACGTGTTTGAAGTGTGGGAGGACTGACGAGAGGATCCAGTCACACTGCGGCACAGAGCTCATTAATGTCTTATTCTCTTTGTTGTGTTTACAACCACTGACTAAACTTACTGTCGGCTATACAGGATTTACAGTCTCATTAACAAAGAGTGTGATGTGTTAATATCCCACACGACCTCCCGAGCCCATTGGTTCCTACTGAAGAATCTTTAAAAACACAAATATATATTCTGTTATTTCCTAAAACAGCTGCTCACTGTAGTTTTTATCAAACAAACAGGAGGAAATAGTGCATTTGTTGGGGACTATTTTCAGCGGCGGATTCATCCACATTTGGTGCTCTAGTGAGTATTTGGGTCAAAAATAAACTACAGTGTGTGTGTTCATGGTGGTGAAGGAACATGTCAGTGCAGCAGTGAGGCTCACTGATTTGTTTTTAATAGTTTTTGGACAATAATGGAGCTCTAAGGCTCAGAGGAGGAACATATATCAGGCTTTGATACACACACAACACACGTTCGTGGATATATCACCAGACTTAAATATTTAACTGGCTGTACGTCATGAACATTTCTACCTTGAGGGGACATTGGTGCAGCTGGTTAGTTTGTTGCAACAGGGATTTATAATATTATTTCGTCACATGCCTCTGGGGATCAGGTCCTCTAAGCAGGTCAGCCGCAGGGAACTGGGTCTTGGTGTCGTGGAGGACTGAAGGACCAGAGATCGATTTACCAACAACACCTGGAAGGAAACACTTTTATTCCACAGCCACACACACACACACACACACACTCACTCACTCACTCACTGGGGCAGGCAGGAGGACGTCTTAACATTCTTGTGAATAGATACTGATTCAGAAATTGTTTTGTAGAAACAAATAGGATAAATACATAGTTTTAGATAGATAAGTAGTTGACTGTCTATAATAGTAATTATGTAATCGGCAAATCTGTGCATCTCTGATTTTAATATATAAACATGCAGAGAGTCAATATTATAATTTGTGACTCTGTCATGGGACGACACACGTTTTCTCTGGGAGTGAGAGCACAGGAGTGAAAGTCTCGCTCTGACAGAAGGATAGAAATGAAGAAGTCTTCATGTCTGTAGCAGCTCCGGCTTCCATTAGTCCCAGAGCAGCCCATAATAATCATGCAAGGTTACCATGACGACAGCAATCAGAGAGAGACACAGAGAGACACTTTTAGCCGGTCGCTCTCTCTCTCTCTCTCTCTCTCTTTCTCTCTCTCTCCCTCCCCCTCTCTCTCTCTCTCTGTCTCGCTCTGTCTCTCTCTGTCACTCTCTCTCTCTTTCTGTCACTCTCTCTCTCTGTCTCTCTCTCTCTCTGTCTCTCTCTCTCCGTCTCTCTCTCTCTCTCTCTCTCTCTCCCTCTCTCTCTCTCTCTCTCTCTCTCCCTCTTCACTTTGACGGTTCTTTTTCTAAACTCTCCATCATCTGTGTCGTAGGACTGGATTTGAATCTGAAAGCTCTTTTGTTGTATGTCTGAAAGGAGCTCACACACACACACACACACAAACACACTAATCAGTGCCGCAGTAACTGTGGAGAATACAGAGCAGTGAAGTTGATTTGTGTTCACTGCACAACAAATTAATTTCTAAATTAACTTCACTGGCTCAAGAAAAGTCACAAGACAGTTTGTAGTTTTGACGGAGAAGAGATGCAAAGACACAAGCCTGCCCGGCCACACACACACACACACACACGCACACACACTATAAAAAAAGATTTCAAAAACATACAAGAGAGTAAATACTAATTTAATAGTACGTTTTTCCTTATTTTCCAGGCTTCTGAGACAAACATTTAAATATTTCAGGGTTTAAAAATTTGCACAGTACAAAAGAAAATATGAGTCACTTTCTACTTCTCCAAAACATTTTCCCTGGCATGTTTTTACAGACAAATTGAGCCTTTTCATCTTCGTCCAGTTTGCCATCAGCTGTCTTTTACCTCCTGTTCTATTATTATATTATTATATTATTTACTCTTTTCCCTTGATTGTGGTCACATTGAAACTTGAATTTCTGACCCTGATACCAAAGTATTAATATTAATAACAGTTAAATTAGTTATTATTGTGTGGCTGGGGTTCAAAGCTGGTGTGTGCGTGCGTGCGTGCGTGCGCAGGTGAGTTGTGTTGGCAGTCTGCCATGAGGTAATTACGACCTCCATTAGAAAGCTGTGATCATGTTAAACACTCACCTCTGACACACACACACACACACACACAGCCTTTCTCTCTCTCTTCTGCTTTCTCCTTTCTTACACACAGACCGATACATTACGTGTAAACTGTACATCAGCAGATAAATAACAAGACACGTCAGTTCGAGGTAATGTGTGTGTTTTACGCCTATAAATGTTCCGCTCTCCACACACCTTTAATAACATTCTTTGATTGAAGGGTTACTGATTAAAGTATGTGTTTGTGTAAAAAAGGAATATATAAATATTCAAATCCAGTATTACTCTGGTTATAATATTAATTTGAAAATGTTAAATATTTCTATAAGAATTTGAACATCTATTGCTGAGCAGTTAGGCTGAGAATTCCCTAAATCTACTTTAATGTGATAATCACGCTAAACATTTTTTTTAATGCAGATTTAATTGCATCTAAAGAGGTTTCTTTCTCTAAGAGTAATTTTAACCCCAACGTTGACTTATCTGTTGCCTAAACCTAACAGAGTTGTTTCCTGTGAAGGCGGAAGTTTATTTTGAAAAGCCTGTATCCGTGTAACGAGCGGAGATTGACACGTGTAGCTGGATATTCTCAGCAGAACCCAAGAAAAATGAGAAATAACTTCTTGGAAGATCCGAACCGCTGTATGAGAATCGAGTCTTTTATCTCCTGGTAGGAAAAACTACAGTCAAGATGGCCGAATATTCAGAGTAAAAAGCTGGATTTATTTGGTTCGGTCGACATAGGAATGATTTCTTTCTGAACAACAAATCCCTTCAAGTCAAGAGTTCCCCACATGTTTGAGTGGATGTTCAGTCCTTTCATTACCATTTCATTTCATCAGTCAGTTGGCGCTGCAGACAAGCGAGCGGTGGAGAGAAGCTTCTCACCCGAGGACAAAACGCTGTCTCTCTGTCACTCCATCTGTGTCTCTGCTCGTCATTCAGCAGCGCCGTGAGATAAGAGCAGTTCATTAGTCAGATAACTCATCTTCGCTCCTTATTCCTGACGCTCTGCTCTGCTCTTCCTCCTTTGCCTCTGCTCTCTGTACGTCTTCCTCTCCTCTTTTTTTTTTCCTACTGTTGTTTCTTTTCTACCTCCACATACGTCCTTCTCTACGTCTGTAGGTTCATTTCTCTGGCTTTTGTTTCTAAACTGCTTCTTCTCTCTCCACCATTTTGTTTTTACCTCCAATATGCTTCTCTCTGTGAATCTTACCTGGACGTGTTTTTGAATGAGGAAGCACTCAACGCTGTTTTAAGATGTCTGCCAACACACATTATGAATATTCAAGGCGAATGTCATGGAAATGTGACGTAAAGCCCGACCATCAGCGTCGCCTCAGACCCGGAGGGCCGAAGGGAAAAGATTGTAAAGACATTTTTAAAAGCAACTGTTTTGTTTGGCTTTCGTTCCATCTTATTACAAATCCTACTCAACAGTATTTCATTGTACGATTTTAAAATCAGCTTTATTTCAAATAATTAAATGTGTAATTATGTGCTGCTCAAGACTAAGTTTCAACTCTGGCGGTCAATGAAGTCCTGCTCTATTGTCTTTTTCCCATTAGTATGGCCACTCACACACGATGTCTGGATGGAGTATGATACACAGTATGTGTCTGATGGATGGATGGAGATAATACAGACGGGGGGGGGGGGGGGAGTGTAGATGGAGAGAGCATAAAACAAGATGAGTGGAGGTGTAAATGAGGTGGAGGAGAGAGAGAGGTCTTGTATTTAGATAATGCTTCTGCCTTCATGTTCTATTCATGTTGAAGTGTGTGTGTGTGTGTGTGTGTGTGTGTGTGTGCTTACAGCAGATGGGCAGAGTGTCTCTTAAAGGGATATTCCACAGTATTCCCGTGTTCTTATTTCTCCTCTTTTTCTCATTCAGTCATTAGTAATTTGACATTTGATTTTCTGTTTCTTAGCGCTCCAATAATTTTTTCATCTACTTTTTTCTCTTCCAGGTTTATTTAATGTTTGTTCTCTTACTTGGAGCAGATTTGATGTTGGAAAGACACCATTTATTATATTTTCATGTGTTCAGATGGAAAATTACATTTTTCTCCCACTAAGTCAACTTTATCTCCTAAAAAAATACTTATATTTTGCCGGAGGCATAATCTTTCTGGGTTGTCCGTTCGTCCCATGCTCGTAAACGCAATATCACAGGAAATATATATATTCTTTTTTTTTGGTCCAAATGTCCACTTGGTCTCAAGGATGAACTCATTAGAATTTGCTGGTCAAAGGTCAATGTGACGTCCCAAAACACCTTTGTGGCCATAATTCAAGAATTTCTATGCTAATTATGACAATTTCACCCAAATGGCTTAATTGGATAAAATGATGAAGTGATGACATTTTTTGGACGGACATGGATGTGAACTACAACTGGACTGGTGAGAGGAGGCATACAGGACTGAAACCCCAACAGTCCGAAAATTGTCCCATTGGACCGAAAGCCCATTTGTCCAACAGCCCGTAACCCCGAATGACTACAAGTCACTACAAGTTTAAATTTAATTCTCTCCATGAAGTCTCTCTGCTTCCAAAAGTTTTCAGTAGGATGTTTTCATCGTGACCACTGAACATTGAGTTTATTTGAGGCTCGTCGAAGCCGTTTCATAAAGACTGATGGTGGTAGAAACACAAAGTCATCCGATTCTCTTGAGACATCTGGGATGGGAAACATCGGCAGGCTGAAAGTGGCGAGGGGATGTGCATTTACATTTGCTGCTCCTGTGGAGCCGCTGACATCCACCTCATCAATAAAGCAGCCGCAGAACATCAACGCTCTGCGGCTGCTTCACATCCACGCTGCCGATAAATGATTCAGACCTGGACACTATGTGACTGTTTAAAGAAAACACAGATTAAACCTTTACTGTGCGGGTCAGCGGCTCCGTGTTATCCACGTTACACTATAGCTGAGTCCCTTCTGCTGTTTAGTGGTCGCAGCTGGGAGTCCAAATCAATTCATGGATTTGAAATTGAAAGAAAAGCCCAACTCGTCAGTCAGTGTTGATGTAATTAGTCATTTATATTAACACATCAAGAGGATCGTTCATTATTTTCAGTATTGAGCAACAGTAGCTGTCCCTAGCTCCCCCTACAGGCGGCAGTGTGTATTACAGCCACAATGTGAAAGTGATTTATCTTTTCTGAGAGTCTTATCAACAGTGGAGTATCTTCATCCCCCTGTGGAGCAGAAATAAGATGAGGAACGTTCGTGACAAAATACGAATCGGACTTTGACATTTTTCTTGTATAAAATGGGACAGTTTGTCTTGATGGGGAATATCAGGAACTCACCTTTTGTAGGAATTTTGTCCAGTATTTGTCCAGATATTTTGCTCTGAATAAATCGACTTACTGATGCTCTGTCTCATGACAATTACGCTGACAATAGATTTGCGTTAATGTAAACAGTAGAAAACGGAGCGCTGCAGGGATGACGCATTTCTGTAAGGCAACCCAGAAGTTAGCATGGTCCTGGTTCTCTCTAAAAAAGCCAGAAGGGATTTTTCCATTGTCTTTTGGAGTACTGCAGAAAATAAGCTCTGTGGCAAACAAACCTTTAAGATAATTGCATGTTTTGTTCAGCAGGATAATCTTCACATATGACCACCACTTTTCTTTGTTTGTTTGTAAATGCACTGGCCGGATGTGAAATCCTAGTTTCATTTAGCCACTTCAAAATTCACGAGTAGGTTATTTACTGACGTGTTTTATGTCGTAGAACAATACATTCAAAATATCTTAAGCTTGTGTTAACCACAGACCTTATTTCAGGCAACTCATTGACCCATTTCCATCCACCAAATATATAATAATATATTATATTGAAGCCCAAACAATGGACAAATTCAAGCGTGTTTCCTGTTTCTTCCCTCATTGGGCCAATAGAAGCACTGATACTTAATATATAAGTTATTATTCTACTGTGTTTCCATGTTATTTTCAGTAAATGATCATGCTGCAGACTACAAGCTGTAGTGTCGTGAACAGAAACGTCAAACAGCACCCATTGGTGCAACAAGAGGAAGTTGAGAGAGTTTTTATTTCCGCTGATGTTTAGGAGTGATTCTTGGAGACAAACGATGGCGCTTGCTTTGACTTCACCAGGAAATGGAAGCACAGCAGTTTGCCGCAACTCTTTAAAACCACTTTAAACAAATGTAGGAAAAGCTGATTGTTGCAGTGAATGGCTTCCTTGTTGAATATGATAATAAGCTGCCGGGGCTTGAAAACGGTGCGCGGAAATCACATCGCTCAGGAAATAAACTGCTTGGCAACGAGAGAAAAAAAAACTAGATTTAAATAACGTGTTTATCTCGTGTGAGAGTCTGCTGCTGCGAGCCACAACACTTCCTCCGTCTTGTTCCTCTACAGCTGTGATCCACGCTGATGGAGACGCACAGTCCTGCCTGGTCCAACTCTCCACTCATGATGTCGCGTCGGTTTTCCTGCCGTTCACATCGACAGAAAACTTAATCATTAATTTCCTTACCCTTTATACTTGTCTGAAAATAAACAATGTAAAGCAATGAGAGAGAGAGAGAGAGAGAGAGAGAGAGAGAGAGAGAGAGAGAGA
>CALSBV010012179.1:3386823-3413256 GCA_943590825.1 Bovichtus diacanthus | reverse complement strand
TGTGTGTGTGTCTGTGTGTGTGAGTGTGAGTGTAACACGACGTGTGTTTGTTGCATCAGGATGTTTGAGAGGAGGAAGTGGCCGAGAATCAAGAAACCTTCATCGTCTCGAACCCTGTGAGTCTTCCTCCTCGTCTTCCTCGTTGTAAATCCTCTTGCCTGCTTACTGCCTTAATACTGCACCTGTCTGTCTGTCTGTCTGTCTGCCTCATGTGTGTACATACACTACAATTATGAATGGTTTTCCATGTCTCCAAGTTATATTTAGTTTCTGTAAACAGGAGCCACATAGTTATTAAAAAATTAAAATAATTCACATGACTAGAAAGAAACAAAAGAGAAACCTGAATTATGGGGGAAAATGATGAAAAACACAACACATTTGTGTCATGTAGAGCGGGAACACTTCCTGCTCTTCCATCTGTTGTTGCATTATTCCGAGATGTTTACCCCATAAGGTAAATGGAAGTGCAGAAGGCCGATAATAATTGCTTTTATGCTTTGGATGGTAATAATAACTATTCATAGTTCCCAGCTCGACCCCATCTGCAGATTATTGATCCTACTAACTCTATCTGTGTTTTATGACCAAATACCTGCACATTAATGACATGGCCATCAACCCCAGCTGTACTTTGTGTTTACTTGTAAGCAGATGTTAGCATGCTAAACATTATACTTACTAAAGATCCTAAGCATGTTAGCTTAGTGCTGGTGCCATTTCAATGTTTCTTACCACCAAAAAAACTGATTTATAGTAGAAACATGAGGTTTTCCAGTGAAGAAAACGTGATGAAGTGCCATATATTCTACCGTACATGCTAAAACTTTCTGCACGTTGGTGCCTATTTTCTTTGCCCCTCACACAGCCTGATTGCGCCGCTGCGAGGATGTTAGTTCACTGCTTGTTTCTGCTGCATGCTCGTTCCTCCGTTTTCTGTCTGTCTGCTGACTGTAACCTCACACACACATAGACACACACACTGTACTGTGGTCGAAACCTCACAGTGGTTTCCGTGTGTCGATCCAGAGGTCCGATCTGGGACGGCTGGAAGGGCTGAGCCTCCGGACTGGTTGGAGCAGGCTCCTGAATCCTCCCGCAGCAGCCTGAAGGAGCAGGGCGTGGTCGTCGAGGCGGTGGCACCAGTCAACAACCACGCCCTGTCTCACCGGTCAGCCATCCAGCTTCTGCCATCTCTGTGACATCGCTTGCCCCCCCCCCCCCCCCTCCCCCGCCCTGCTGCTCAGGGAGACGCTGGGACGAAGCTCTATCCATCAGCTGCTCCTCCTCTTCCTCCTCCTCTTACTTCTCCAGCTCTGGTTGGAGGAGGGTAGGAGGAGAGAGCCAAGGAGGAGGAGGACGACAATGCTGATGAAGAGGAGGAGACAGGAGAACTTTAGATGTTGCAACCTCGGTAAATAAACTCTGCAGACGACAGTAAAATTTCAGCTGATTTGGACCTTTTTTTGCCCTGAGATTAGCCTTCCAGGTGGTGCTTCCTGCTCCCAGCATAATCTGAGTGAAGTCAGATATTTATATGATATTCTTATCCAGTCATTTCTGTCTGTGATTTGATTCATTCAAGTCCTATTTTTTTAAAACTAGCAAAGAAATCTGCCAGTTCAGTTAAAATGTTAGTTTTTTCGGATGCAAATCATTTTGTTTCCTGTGGCCTATTTTGCAAAACTAACATTTTTCCTGATTCCAGTGCAGTGACCTGTTTTATTCTTTATTGGTTAAACATACACATGCCTTGCTGGAAAATCCTTGAAACAAGTTGATTTCTATTGGAAAGATTTTGAAATGATTGCACTTGTTTTAAGAAAATAGTCATTTTGGGACTCAAGTTTAGACAGAAAGTAAGAAGACGTTTATTGTATCCAAAATACCGGCTGTTAGCTTGTTTACTAGATACAACAATGCACGACACACCACATCTTGTGCACTCGAGCTGAAGCAGATATTTCAAAATGAGCTCTTTATTCATGACAATAATTTAGCTGTAGTCCGCTCTCTTCATAGAGCCACCCGCTGAGGTTAACTTTTCTGTTTCCAGAGCTCCACCTCTGACAAACATTAACTAACTACCTTAAATGTATTTTTCTCAGAGGCATTTTTTTCATAAATCTGTCTAAAAAGCTGACTAACGAGTAAAACTCTGAAATCTGAGAACCTCGTAATTTAAACATAAAACAGAGTTTATAAAACTCCAAACGTCCTCCTCTCTCCTGTGTCGCCCTCCTCCTCTTCAGGTGACCTCCCAGCGGCCATATTTGATTTACATGTTCATATTTAGTCTCTCTCACCATCTGTAAAGACATTAAAGGACCCGTTCTCCCTGTTGTTATGGTTACTAAACTCAGACTGAAGCCGACAAACTTCCACGTCGAACACAGTGACCTCTGTCGTTTCTTTTAATTTCTTTATTTCTTCCACTAACTCGACTGTTGGTTACCGTGGCGACCAGCGGCCTTACTGACGACAGAGCAACAGTTGTACTAACCTGGTGACTGACTACAGTACCCATGATGCAACACGGCAGCCCTGAAGAAAAGTGACGACGAGATACATTATGGATTTAAAAATCAAAAAGAAGAAGAAAAAAAGGATTGGGGGGGAAAAAAGATGAAAGACTGCGGGAACTTGAAATCTCTTGATGTGTAGCGAGCCAATAAAAAAAGGACTACATGCTGATGTCAGTGCATCAACGTGTTACAGCTGTTTTGTGGAGGAATTATGTTTTCAAGCTAAAGCTGCCACAAGGAAAAATCAGTCGCACAGCTCTGGTTTGGTGTCACCATTTTTTTTTTTACATTTTTACCAGTGTTCACCTTCAAACATCACCGTCCAATCACCTTCTTCCTGCACATGCGTTCATTCCTTTTTCAGTTCACCTGATTCCAGCTGGGTTTTCTTTCTCTTTTCAGTTGTTCTTCGCTGTCAGATTTTCTCCTTCAGCCTGGTCGGAAATGTCCAGAGTTTTGAATTAGGACCTTGTAACTTCTAAAATGTAAAATATAACTGTACAAAAACACGATTCGATTCACACAAGAAGCGAAAATAAGGTTTAAGATTTCAGACTTTGCACACATCTGGTGCGTTCAGATGTGATTTGATCCTCTTGCTGACATTTAAGACGAAACTTGAATATTAAGACATAAGATGTGTTTTAGTATTAAAATCGCCCTTTCAGTTACTCTTTTGAATCCAAACATCCCTTTGCAATTAGTGCTAAAGTGTTGTATTTTTTGTATTTCTTTTGTGCCACTCTGTCTTGCCTACTGCTGCCTCTGTTTGTGATTTCCTACAATTCCCAGAATGCCTTTCAGCAGCACACAGAGAAGGTTTGTCCAGCTTCTTTATGGTCTCTGTATATCACGACTGGTGTTTTTTGTCAGCAGGTAGGTCAGAGGTGCACTGGGGATGATGATTTAGTTTGCAAGACTTTGGTATCATCATGTGAGCTCAAACAGCTTCACCGATTGGCCAATGTATGGATCAATGAGGTAACAGCTACTGTTCCTCTGTACCATGTTCCTGTGGGACCTTAAGCAGCCTGACAGGTGACTTTGCTGCCCTCAAATTACTGAGTTGTGTGGTCATACATTTAAGTATTGCAATATATATTCTCTCAATTTAATATTTCTATTTCTAAATTACTAAATTTCAAGTTATTTTAGAGTTATGATGGCTAATTTCTGACGGATTTTTCTGAAAGCATGGATACATTCTGCTTGCTGCACAATAATGTGGAAGTCCATGAAACAAACAGTCATATATATATATATATATATATATATATATACATGTGTATATACACTTTTTATCAGCAAGTCAAGGTTATTTAAACCGAATTTAATGGACCTGATCAAATCTGCAAATGTCCAACCACTTTGAATTGTCCGAATACGTAAACACTCTTTTTACATCCATCAGGTTGCAGGTTAATTAATAACCCGTGAAAATGTTGTCTTATTGTGCATCCACCGTGAAGAGCTCCAGTGTTATTGACCTGAATACATACATACAAAAGAAATAATTCCAGTATATCCATATCTAAAATGTGATTCCAACTTTATTAAATTAAAGTTATGAGAATGTGGAGGGGACAAGGTGATGATGTACAATTTGAAGGAGTGAATTAAGCTGTTTGTGAGCATAATTTAGTATTTGGTGCACACGCCAGTTTGTGGGGATGATTCTGCAGGTTTAATGTCGTTTCTTAGTATTTTAAGGGCACGCATTGAGGTTTGAAGGAAGAGGGTCATTTGTGCGTATGAATGATTGAATTGAGGAGACAGAATTACACAATTTAGTGATTCTAGAGAACAATTTCTCCCTGACACCTGCTGCGCTTTATTAAATGAAGGCGCACGAGTATTTATACGTACACCAACTAGTGCGTGAACACTGTTGTAAACTTATCTTGTGTTCAGTATCTGGGCTGTTGGTCTGTTTCCTCTTCTTATATGATGAATTTCTTCCTGTTTGCTCTCTGATTGACACCAAAATCTGACATTTATTATGTATTAGATAGTAGTTCTGCTATCAAATCCCCATGTTGTTGATCTCTAGGTCAGTAAAACATACTGCGCTGTGAAATCTTCATTATAATAGTTTCATTCTAACAGTGTAAAAGTGTTTTGGGGCCAACCAGTCTGCTGTCTATAGAGTTTTTTTGTTTGTTTTTTTTTTTAACCCCAAATGTATTTGCTCTGCGGTGCTATTTGCTGTCTAACAACTATCTAGGAAAAAAAACCTCCTGGTTGTGTTTGAATGTATTTGTAAATGTTTAGGTGTGTTTTCTAAAGACGCGCACTAGAATCAGACCGTTCTGGACCAGCTGAGACTTCTGATCAGAGTTCTGGTTCTGAACTGGACACACACACACACACACACAGAAGGACAAACTGCTGAGCACTTTGATTGGAGGATGGAGGGATGAATGGACCATTATAGGGTTCAGGTGAGACAGGAAGCGACGGCACATGACGTGAACCTGCCGTGTGCAGCCGGTTAATACTGATCTAACACACCTGTACAGTCACCCACTGACCTGAATACAGTTCTGGTTTTAGTTTGTGAATAAAGTGTTGAATGCCAAAATGTACTTTTTTTCTGCTCAAAGTGTGTTTGTGTTTTGTTTTTTTTATTTTGTTTTTTTTGTTTTTCAATCGATTGTTTGACTTTTAAATGTTTTGATGTTAAATATATTGAGTGTACTATTATGAAAGACGAAGAAAATCTGAAAATATTCACACTTGAGGTGCTGGAACCAGTTAATTTTGGCCGTTTTTGCTTTAAAAATAACTTAAATGATTAGTAAATCATCGAAAATGATACTAATGAGCTTTCTGTCCATTTATATATGACATAACTGACCTTGTTTGCAGTTGGATGTGTCCTGTTAACAGTTTTAGAGACATGTCTTTTATAATGGTGGGGAAAATGCTTTTTTGGGCCACGCAGGGGGAGTTATCGTTGGCCAAAATTGGAATCGAGGCTTAGCGGCGGCGCCGTATCCAGGTCTTATAATACATCCATCTCCTTCCTGCTCCCCAGGGGATAAACCTTTTCTGAATACAATGACCAACTGTGTGTGTGTGTGTGTGTGTGTGTGTGTGTGTGTGTGTGTGTGTGTGTGTGTGTGTGTGTGTGGGTGGGTGGGTGGGTGGGTGGGTGGGGGTGGTATGCGTGTAGGGTCATTGTGCAATGTTTATTTTGTTGGAGATCTTTATCATTTGTGTATCACAGGCTGAGGTGTGTAGTGGTGTAGAAGAGGAATTTTAAAGAAGTCAAAACACCAACAGGTATTTATTTAAATGTTTTGCTACACTAAAGATTTCAGTCTAAAGCATACAGACTACAGTAAAACCCATACATCAATACTGCTTTATTACACATGTCTAATAGTAATGCTCCAGCAGACACGGAGCAACATAATCGTCCCATTGTCGTGGTGTTTGTTTGCATGTGTTTGGTAACAGTTGACTAGTTGTATATGGAGGGCTGGTGAGAGCCGTACGGACTCCACCACACAGTGAAAAGCTAAGAGAAGCTGCAAACTGCTGCAGAGTTGTTGACTAATCTCGGTTTGTTCATCACTATGAGAGACGCTTTAACATTACACAGTCATTTGAGTTAATGTTATTACATATAAAATAGTATGTATTGATAAAAACATTAATGCAGGGTTAATATAATGCACTGTATGTAACCTAAATAAACATAGCCACTGTCACTGACATGCAGCAGTCATAAATCACTATATCTTATTTTCCAGAAACATGCACATTTTCTGCAACAAGGAGAAAGATGTTCACTCAAAATTAATAATAAAAGAAACGGGAATCAGGGGTGGCCAACTCTGTGCGGTAGAGGGACACAGAAATGAACAAAGTGATATTTTCTACTGATATATTTTCGTGGTTGGTACATACCCAGTCTGCGCCGGTGCATATAGCTTTCAGGAAATAGCCACAGCCTCACACTCTCTTACTCTCGCCTCCTCTCACCGTCTCCCACCATCTCTAGCATTACAACCTAAAATAATGTTACTAACTCACTCAGTGCTGTCTGACAAAGATTAGCTTTAAAGCAACATCATTTAGGATGCATGATTTTGCAATTTAGCGCCCCTATAGTTTCAGAGTGCAATTCACTTATACATCGCTGTAGTAAATATGGAAAGTGTAACGTTCCGCGTGCATTTGTGATGATTACGTAACTTGTGAATGATCGAAAACTAGCGAGTCTTTGTTGTCACAGAAAAGTGATAATGCGGCTAATGTTAGCAGCAGTCAGCGTTACTTTAGCAACAAGTAAAGCTTTCTGTCAGGAAACTCCTGAATCCCTAAGAGTCAAGGCAGCCGGAGGACGTCGGACAGAAAACCAGAAAACATTTTCTCCATAAAATATAATCCAGTTTCACCGAAATCAACTTGGCGTCATAAAGCCTCAGAGTCAGTGGAGCATCAAAAATGATTTTAAAGCTGTTATTTTGAGGTAAATTAGCTCCATAATGTCGCTTTAAGCAGTTTAGCTCACCGTAACTCTGCTGTTCGGTACTACAACCCCTGTATCGACACTATACTGCTCTGCCCTCCCATGATCCTGGACTATACAGCACAAACACATCAGACTGAAACACACAGCAATCGAACATCTCACAAAAACCATGAACACACTGATGGTGTTTGAAGAGGCAGCAGCGCTTCATTCGATGATCTGCAGAAACACACAAACAGCAGATGATAAAAATTAACTTTTACTATACAGATGCTTCTCAACAATAAGCGTGCGAGGGTGACTCACCATGACCACTTTGCTCGTCTGTTCGCGGGTTCGAATCCGCAGCTTGTTGACGGTCGTCTCGGCGATGTCGGCTCTCTCCTCGGCGTCGTCCAGCTCATGCTGGACTTTCCTGAAACGCACCGTGCTGCAGCTCACATGCTCCTCCTGGTGGACACACGGGAACAACGGCTGTGGTTCAACTTTAAACCAGCAATAACCTTCTTTTTTTTTTTGGGCCAATCGAGGGCAGCAGAGTGGAAACAAGCCGTCAACACAACATTGACGTATCACCTTTTACGTTGATATGCAAACATGCTAACTTCCACCTCCAGCAGATACAGAGCAACATGATTATTCATTCGGAGTCTTATCTCTCATTTAGCTCTGTCTCTTTAGCTGTTCAACGCTCCACTATGTTCACCAGCTGGTCTCTAACTGTGTCTGTTTGCTGCAGAGCAGGAAGTGTACAGTTTTTACAGCTTTCCTCAGAAAATGACGCTATGAGGCCGGTGAGAGTGCATCGGAACAGTAATGTTGTGTAAAGCTACGCTGATAATTCTCTGCTGTACGAGCGACACCTTTCACATTGTCCTCTGATGCTTTGTTATGACGAACAAATATCAATTATAACTATGTAAAAAGTAAACCCTGTGTGTTTGTGACCTGTATAATCTCCCTTTTAATGGAATAATAGAAGAGTAATAAAGACTAACGGCGTTCTCTGCTTGTCTCTTGTAGCTCTTGAGTTTGGCCTGAAGCTTATTGATGAGCTCCTGCATCGTCAGCAGAGTCTTCCTGTCCTCTTCTGACTGCAGGAACACAGAGAGACCGAGTTAGACCACAGAACATAGAACCAGCAGAACACCTGTATGACGTGGACAGAAGCAGCAGCGGGGGGGTGGCAGGTAATCAGACCTGGTACGTCAGTTCTTTGACTCTCTTCTCGAAGCGGCGGACTCCTTTCTGATACTCCTCGCTCTTCTTCTGCTCCATCATCAGCTCCGTCTGCAGATCCCTCACCTGCACACACAGCATCACTCCTGTCTTAACAACTCAGGTTTACTTCCTGCTTCTGACTCTAACCCTAACCCTAATGCCCCCCACCCCCCACCCTCCTTAAAACATAAATCCAATGAGATCCAAATGAAACTGTTTCCAGTGTTGCCCCACTTTACAGGTTTTTGGGCTACTTTTTATTGAATTAGGTGGAGAAAATGGTTTTGTGCTGGTTGTAATAATTTGGGTTTCCACTAACAAAACGTTTGGCTGTATTCCAATAAGTAGTCCCTTCCTCTTCCCTGATTAGTGTGATAGAGACCGACGGGACTGAGTTTAGTCGACTCAGCTCGACGTGCAGGGATTGATCACTAATGACGAACAGAAGTTAATTACACAAATGGTTTTGACCTTGCCTAATTATACTGATAAAACCACTAGAAGACTGGACTTAGGACTGATCTCCAGGTTTCTTGGGAGCAATGGCATGTCCAATTTTGCGTCCCGAGGTTTTGTGAGGAACAGAATTTATCAACAAAACATTAGTTGTACGGGTGACATCACTTACTCTTGCCTCCAGTTTATTGAGCTGTTTCTTTCCCCCCTTCAGCGCCATCTGCTCCGTCTCATCCAGTTTGACCTGCAGCTCTGTGAGAGAGACACTGACACTGTTGACATCAACCTGCAGCAGCGCGAATCCATTAACCATCGTCATGCGTTTCTTGTGTTGTTTCGTACCTTTCACCGTGGACACCATGTTCTTCTTAATTCTCTCAATCATATTGCTGCTGTCCTGCTCCTTCTTCAGCTCCTCCGCCATCAGAGCCGCCTGGTGAAACACAGATACACAGGATTCAGGTTAAGTTCCCTGAACAACTTACCAACAAGGAGAACAGATAAGAAGGAGAAGGGGGGGCCCGTAGGAAAGATTAAAACACAAGAAAACACAATCTATAACAGGGTTACTCTGCGTTCCAATACCCATACTACCATACTATTTAGTATGCCAGATAAAATATTTAGTATGTCCCAATACGCAGTGTCAAAAATACCAGGATGTCCTACTGCATCCGGTTATATTTTGCAGTATGCAAGCCGGCATGCTTTTCTGGCTATTCTGGTCCACAATGGTGCAAAGTTATGACGTACTATTAAAAGTACTATGTCCCAATTATATGCATATTCCATGCAACAGTACATTCTTTGCAAGGGCAGCTGCAGTACATACTAAAAGTAAAAAGAAAAAGTGTGCGATTTGGAGTTGCTAGTTTTGGTTTGGATGGAGGGCAGAGGTCAGTACTGACATCAGTGATGGCCTTCTTGGCTTTCTCCTCAGCACTGCGACTCTCCAGCATGGCCTCGTCCACTTCCTCTGTCAGCAGAGCCAGATCGGCCTCCAGCTTCTTCTTCTGGTTCATCAGACCTGTGTTCTGAAACGCAGGAAGCGACCAGGAAATAAGTTGGAGGATTTGGTGTCAAAGCAAAAAAGCAAAAGTGCCTTTTTGGCAATATTTCGGATTTGAACCCAATGCTAATAGGGAAGCTGATAACGTGTGTGTGTGTGTGTGTGTGTGTGTGTGTGTGTGTGTGTGTGTGTGCGCACGTACATGTGTAGCGAGCATGTTAACTCTGTCTGTGACCTCCACCAGCTCGTGTTCGGCCATCTTGCGGACGCGATCGGTTTGTTCCAGGATCCCACGCAGCTCCTCCTCCTCAGCCGTCATCAGTGAACAACGTCGCTCCAACAGGATGATCTGTTCTTTAAGCTGATTGCTCAACTGGACTTTATCTTCCAGATCCACGTGTTGCTCTTTAATCTGTGAGAGGACGCAACACAGTGAGATCTGTTTAAACATTCGGCAAAACATCGCATCAGAAGAGCAATTATTTGGAATTATAGAAAGATTAGGAAGGAGCAGAAAATGTCCTAAATTCACCATCACCGGATCTAGTTGTTCTTGCTAGCATGTTAGCTAACAGCTGCTCGCATCCAGCCGACGCAGAGGTTAATGTCTTTATACCTTGTATTCATTCGTATCAGACGGGACTACCTGTGTCTGCAGGTGTCGGATGATCCTCTGGCTCTCGGCTCCCTCTCTGTTAGCGTGTCCCAGCTGAACCTCCATCTCGTTCAGGTCAGACTCCATCTTCTTCCTCAGACGGACTGCCTCACTGCGACTACGAACCTCCGCCTCATAACTGGCCTGCATGGTCTCCAGGGAGCGCTGGTGAACATGCCTGGTGTGGAATATAAAGTTTTTTCCATTTTTTTTTTTTACCGTTTTAAATATGTTGTATGCATTTGGCAAGTTATTTACTGGTTAGTAACATCTGATTCTGTTAGTAGTACCTGAGGTTGTCAATCTCTTCATCTTTCTCTGCAATCTTGCGCTGGATCTCGCTCCTTATCTGCTGCAGCTCCATCTGAAATCTCAGTATCTTACTCTCCTCATGCTCCAGAGTTCCCTGGAAGGTAGAAGGTTGGTAGTTACAGTAGTTTAATCAAAGGTTTAGTTCAGTTAGAGACTTGACAGGTATCTACAGCAACAAGTCAGCTACCTCTGCTTCCTCCAGAGCAGTTCTGATATCACTCTTCTCCACATCGAGGATCTTCTTCACTCTCTCCAGCTCATAGATGGTCTTCCCTCCCTGACTGATCTGATCCGTCAGGTCCAGTATCTCCTCTGGAGTCAAACACAGTCGCCCAGACAATCAATCAAAAATATCCATTAAGGTCCATAACAGTCTTGTATAGCCGGACTTTAGACTGTTGGTATCGAGTCTGTTTTTGCGGTGCCTTTTGTTAGACAAAAAAGACCACAGAGTTTTGCTTTGGTCTGATGTCGGTTCTGAACCGATTTAACCACGACTCGATGTTTATGTTCCGATCAAAGAGATGTGTTGAAAGTTCTTTGTTCTGGTTTTCTTTCCTGGAAGATTAATAAAGAACAGTGTCAGAGCTCCATTAAGATAGTTTGATGTCACATCGTTTGCTTTCAGTCCTGAAAGCCTGCACGAGGGCACGGCCTCAAATGTCAGTAAAAGATGTTTGTTTTTGGCTCTGACCCGACAGTGAACCGCTTTTTATTGTTAGGTTAGTCACAGTTGACCATACATGCCCACTGAAAAAAGGTTTTTACTTTTAACGTAACCTGTAACCCCACAGCGAATATAATGAACATTATGGAAGTAACGACCGGTTACTACTGTAGGTATTTATCTACTTAGCCAGGTATGCTTACATTTGTAGCTCACATTAGAGAAGACAAACACACACAAACACACAGATTTATTAATTCATTACACTTTTGCTTGAGTATGCTAGTAATAGAAACCTGCCTTCATTCATTTCAGAACATCCTCAAGATTCTGGGACGTGAAGCCCAACTTAAAGGGCCATGTGTAATATTTAGGTGGATTTTTTTGCGGAAATGGAATATAATATTCATAACTATGTTTCAATTTTTGTTGTAAGAATCGTGTTTTCATCACCTTTAAAATTAGTTTCAAAGATAGTTCTACATAGGGAGCGGGTCCTTTTCCACTGAGCCTGCTTTGTTGCACTGCCATGTTTCTACAGTAGCCCAGAACGGACAAACCAAACTCTGGCTCTCGAGAGGGATTTTCTTGTTTTTAGGTTACCAGGATACCACCGTAGTTCTCCGATACGCTTGTTAAACTGTGGCAACGCCAGCTGCTGCCGGAATTTCTTTGCTCCTAAAGTAGTGTAAGGATGGCCTTTGAGCGAGGTTAGGGTCCTGAAAGACACCATGGCGCTACCACGTATTTGCACTCGGAGGCTCGGTACCGGGGTCTTGTCAAGGGAGGGGTGAGCATATGCGTACTCAGTTGGTTGCGATCTGCAACCGCAACGCTCAATGTCGCCAAATCCTACACACTGTTCCTTTTTATAAAAAAAAAGATTGGACCTTGCAAGACCAAGTCCACAAAAATGGTTGCTCTACGTGAAGAAGACAGACAGACGGTGCGAGGGAGGGAGTACCTTGCAGGTTCTTGTTTTCTCTTTTAACCGTCTCCAGATGGTCCAGAGCTTCTTCATAGCAGTTCTTCAGTTTGAAGAGCTCGGTGCTCAGACTGCGGGACTCTCTCTGCGACGCCTCCAGGTCTGTCTGACTCTCCTCAAACTTCAGCTTCCAGTCACTCAACAACTGCAACAAACAAACAAAAAACAACAACTTGTGAGCTTAATTTATCTTCCACGTCTGCATGTGTTGAGTATTGTATTACATTTCCTCCGTTGTTTACGACTACGTTGAGGGTCATGGCGGGTGTTGCTAACCTTGTCGAAGTTGCGTTGCCTCTTGTCCAGAGCCAGAGCTGCGGCGTTGGTTCGTTCCAGTTCAACCACCAGGTCTTCCATCTCTGTCTGCATACTCTGTTTGGTTTTCTCCAGTGAGGAACATTTGGCATGAGACATCTCCACAGCTTCCCCAACTGTCTGCAGTTTGACAACCAACTTCTTCCTACAAACAACAGCACCGGACAAACAGCCGGATTGTGCAGTTAAGTTTTGCTGCACAATTGGGGAAAAAAAAGAACTTGACGGACAAAAAGATGATGCTTCAGATCACAGTTAACATTCATAAAGACGGACCCGTTACGCAGCTGGTAAGACAGTTTTAAAGTCTTGGATTTAACTGCACGAGTTATGTGAGTTTGTAAAATTATGTTTTGATATAGTTTTACTGTTTTGTTAAACGCAGCCCCCAAAATTTACTTCAATTCATCAAGAATTTTTCGAGTGTTTTTCTCACAAATTCAGGGTAGAGAGGGGTATGAGAGGGGTAATTGATATCCAAATGACCATTTTTAGAGTGAAGTATTCCTTTTAAGTAGAAAGGCCTGAGAGTGGTGCTAGAGGAAAGATCAAAATCTTATTACATTCAATATTTACATTCCCTCTAAATATTCATGCCCCTAAGCGGATGAATATTTACAGGGATCCAGTCCTAATAGTCATAGCTGTGCAGTAGTATTAGAATTTCTTACTTTGCGTCTTCCAGCTCTTCTATTCTCAGCACAGCGTCCGTCTCGTACTTTGCTCTCCACTGAACCACCTGGCTGTTGGCTTTCGACAGCTCCCTCTGCAGTTCAGCTCTGGCCTCCTGCTCCTCCTCCAGCTGCTCTCTGAGCAGACCGCTGTCATGACGGGACGCCTGCACCGCATGAGCCAGCGATACACGAGCCTGAAACACACACACACACACACACACACACACACACACACACACACGTGTATTCACTTTTAACCACATACCTGATGCTCTTCCAGTGAACACACCTTCATCAGAGAAAGTTGGCTTAACGTAAATTTGTGAGCATGAAATGTACCCTTAACATTAGAACAACCGAAAGGTTCAGTATTAAAATAATGGATCAGAATTATAAGGGTTCAGTGTTACTTTGCTCTCCTCCTCCAGCTGCCTCTTCAGGGCTTCAGAGTTTTGGCAAACCCCCGCCTTTGAGCGCTGGAGCTGACTTATCATAGCGTCCCGCTCCTCCAGGCGTCGGTTGTACTCGGCTAGAAAAACAACAGAGAAGTAGAGGAAGAAAGTCAAACGTGGGTAAGTTGAGCCGCCATCATTAGGTCTGGTGTTAATGAGAATTATATTTAAGATACAATCTTTTATCCTCATGCTTTTCAGGTATGAAATGTATTTGTGCTTTTATTTACTTTTTGTATTACTCCACTAGGCTATAATTGTCATGCACATCCACAGAACCTCAGTGGGATAGGTGCTGGAAATCAAAAATTAACTTTTTAGTTCTTTTTAGTACCAGTCTCTGTGAGCGCTCGTGCTTTCTGCACAGAAACATCAGTCAGTTGTCTCTGCAGCTCCTCTGCTCGGCTCCTGCTTTCATTCAGCTGGTCCTCATAAACCTTGCACATCTTCTCCGTAGCTCCCTACAAACACACACACACACACACACACACACACACACACACACACACACACAGGTGTAAATTTAGAGTTAAAAGCGGATCAATTTTAATTGAAGTTTTGGTGCAACAGAATTACATTTAATGTGTGTTTAGAGTAAAAACTAAATTGACGTTTAAAGAGGTTTTAATGTAATCTTTCTTAATTAATTTAGGTGTTACATGATTTAAAGGTATACCATGATTGTATCAGGTTTAAAAAGGAATCATTGATGGTGGAACCCAGCCTTAGGTTTTAGTATGGGTTAAACGCTGAAATAAAAATGGATCCTCTTTTTTTTTTTATAGCCTATAGGTCAGGGGTCTTCAACGTTTTTCAGGCCAAGGACCCCAAACTGATGGAGAGATGGAGCAGGGACCCCCTACTATATATATGTATTGTATAAAATTGTGTTTTATATTAAACTGGGCCTTGTGCCATGTATAAACATAGCTACCCTGTTATTGTGCATTCAATACTAAGCTATTCAATTAATACACAGGTTCATATATTCATGTACATTTGTGGGAAAAAAATTGGTTTAAAAGTAAAAAATTGTCTAATCAACCAAAAATTTCGCAGACCCCTTGTTGAAGACCTCTGCTATAGAGTATTACCCAACATGACAGGTAGGCTGATGGCTTGGACTTTTCTTTTTAACATGGCCCTACCTTGTTCCTGGACAGCTGCTCCACGTTAGCAGCCAGGTCGTCGGCCTCCAGCCTGAACTCGATCTTTTCCTTCTCTAGTTTCTGTTTGGTTCTCTGCAGAGTGTCGATCTGCTCGCTGAGCTCTGCCACCATGTCTGAGTGCTTCCTTCTAAGAGTGATGGCCATCGCCTCGTGGTGTAGCCCTGCTTCCTCCAGTTCCCGCCGCATCTTCTGGAAGTCTGCCTCCTTCTTCCTGTTTGACATGAAGTTAGTTACAATTTGAATTCACAGAGTAAACACACCTTCAGAAAACCAAAGCTATTATAATTCATCCTGAGGGGAACATGAATGGGTGAACCAATTTTAATTGATAAATTAGTGCAGCTTTAATGTGGATGATGACCTGTTGAGAGCGATCTGAGCAACAGAGGCTCCTCCTGCCTCCTCCAGTTTCTCTCCCAGCTCCTCCAGCTCTCTGGAGATGTCGTTCCTCTGACGTTCAGCTTTGGAGCGCCACGCCCGCTCCGCATCCAGCGCCTCCTCCAGCTCCTCGATACGAGTCTGAGGGCGCGATCACAACGCACAGTTATAAAGGGGAAGATCAGGAAGTTGAACGATTTCTATTATGGATTATTCTGACCAACCTGCAGCTCTTTGATCTTCTTCTGAAGCTGAGTAACCAAACTCTGTTGATCCTCCAGTTTAGATTGAAGTTGATCCGACTCAAAGTCTTTTCTTTAGGGAGGTATGGAGGGAGACAGAAAGAGAAAGGAAGAGACTATCAAAACAGAGTAGGAAAGTTACATTATATCAATGCTAGTGGATATTTGTTATGATTTAGTGATTAGTTGGGATTAGTGGAATCAGTTTCATGATCACACTGAACTTGTGGATACATTATCTCGTCTGTCAGGCAGGAAAGTAAACATTGGTTTAATAAAAGTTACAAACTACCAGCTCCAGATGTGTTTTCTTACTTTTTTAGCTTCTCATCCAGGTCTTCCCTCTGGTTCTCCAAGTCCTTCACTGATCCTATAGACAGCTTCAGATCCCCCTCCAGCTTCCGTTTGATTCGTTCCAGATCCAAACGCACCTTCTTCTCCAGCTCCAAGGAACTTTCTACCTGTAAGGAAGAGAGGGGGGAGGCTGTCAGACACCAGAGACAAACTCGTATCATCATGTGGTGTGACAAAACTATAGAAGTCTCTATGTTGGGTTTTACTTTAATTTGCCACCGATCTGTAAAGTGTTCAAAGAATATTTAAATATTTTAAAGGAAGAACTGATATGAAGGTTTAAGGGATATCTTTAAGGGTTTTCGTGGTCCTTCAAGAGTTTCTCGTGGTCATAAAGTGGTTTTTAGGTGGTTCTGGTGTCACAGAGAAGGTTCTAGCGCTTTGTTTGATGAATCATATAGTTATTGAGGAGATTAAAGACTTCCTGTATGGGGTTATTAAGGTTACCAAGGAGATGGTTTGAGTGGTTCTGGTGGTTCTTCAGGAATTTCTGGTGATTATTAAAGAGGTTCTTTAGGTTGCCAGTGAAGAGGCGTCATGAGTCTTTTACGTATACGTCTTTGAGAAGATTATAGGGGTCCTTTTTAGATGTTCTAGTGATCATTAAAGAGGTCATTGGCAAAGACAGAAAAATAATGGCAGCCCCAAACAGCTACCTTGAGGTTCTCCACATGTAACACGCCCGATCTACGACAAACTGCCATTAAAGGAAACTGTCTGCCTACTATTTGTTAAGTAGTGTCTGGTTCTGGAGACCTTACTAACACATAAAATAGAGTAAAACCTTAATTACGGCAGTCAGCAGACAGATATACAGATCACACAGTTTTTCCAGTCTGGACAGACAGTTTTTCCAGTCTGGACAGACAGTTTGGTTATTGTAATATTTATACATTTTGACACTTCAGTGAGATCTTTTCTTACATCGTCCACTTGCTGCTCTAGCCGAGTTTTCGCCTTGGCCAGCATGTTGACCTTGTCCTCCTGGGCCTGAAGGTCAATCAGAGCCTGCTGGTGAGCTTCCTGTAGGGCGACTTTCTCTCTAGTCAGAGACGCTATGGATTCATCCAGAACACACATCTCACGGGACAGGTTCTTCACCTGGACGGAAAGAAAAGAACAACTCAGTTCAGTTTCACAAGACTAAAGCTCTCAAGCTAAAAAAGATAGCAAAGAAAAGAGAAATTGTAAAGTAAAGGAACCATGCAGTGATACATGGTTGTCCGTTAACACACCTTGTTCTCCAGTCCATGTCTCTCTTTCTCCACTTTAGCCAGAGTCATCTCCAAGTCGTCCACATCTTTCTTCAGGGCAATCACCTCCTCCTCCAGCTGACGTTTCTTGGACGTCATCGTAGCTGTCATCTCCTCCTCATCTTCTAGACGTTCCTGCATCTCCTTCAGCTTCGAATCCAGAGAGATTTTGGACTGAATTAGCTGGTTGCAGCGGTCCTCTGCGTCCGTCAGGTTGTCCTGCTCCTAGATAATTAAAATGGAAAAAAAAATTCAATTTCAAAAATGTTGTTGCAATAAGGCTTTTCTGTTCTAATGAAATAAAAATAGGTATCTTGAGTGCATGACATAACCTGTCAATGAGTAATCACACTTTTGAAATTGCAGATATAACATTTTGATTAACCTTTAAATGAAACCGCTGTGTAGTTGTTCCAGTCTTTATGCTAAGCTAGGCTAAACACATCCTGGACCTACGTCTGTATTGGATGCATAGAGATTCATTTGATATCCATCCTCTCTTCTGACTCTTACATTTATCCCCGAAATATACATTTTCTTTATGAGCTAAGCAAAGCAGGATGTTTATTTAGTTTAAGAAGTAAGACATTGTTCTTAACCAATAAGCAAAATGTAATCCTTCATTTTATCTGAGTAACTAAGTCCCCAAATTTAGAGATAAATGGTTTTCATTGGACAACAACAAACTGCAAACAAAAGACCCAGACAGAGCCAGCAGACGTGTCAACACACCCGTGTGTGTCACAATCTTTACCTAAAGAAAAGAAATCTGAGGATAATCCATTGGTAAACTTCAATGAAGAGGCCAGACCACCACTAGATGCAGATCTGATGGTACCTGATTGCAATGTGTTCTGCATGCTTTTACAACTGCATTAACATAAGTTTATCCAGATCCAGACGAGATACATACATACACCCTTTGCCTGTTAATAGCAGATGTTAATAATAAATTCAAGAGGACTTTCCAAAATCTGGGAATGTTCCTTCAAGTTTCAGTGCGACTTACAGCTTGGAGCTGCAGAGCCAGGTCGTTTTTCTCCTGAACCAAAACCACCTGCCGCTCCTCCGCCTCCCGACGCTTCATCTCTGATCTGACGGAGAAAAATGAAACAAACCAAAGTGACGGATAGAAAACACAGAGCAGCAGACGTATAATATAGATTCATATACCTGCCTGCATGTAGTTCATTTTACTTTCTAAACCCTGATTTAAATGAGTAAATCATATTGTAAACAGACCTGTCAAAGGCCTCTTTTAATTTGTTAAACTCTTCTTTGAGAGCAGCCAGTTCTTTCTCCACCTGGGCGCTCCTGAGCATAGGGCGGAGCTTGTAGAACAGCATCATCCACGGCCAAGTTCTCACAGAGAAGAACGCTCTGAGGTTGAACTGGATCACCATTACTGCATCCCTGAGAAGAAGACGAAAAGACCACATTCGAAACAATCCAGCTCACAGTTTTTATTTCCTTAAAACAGACATTCAGATGAGGAGCCATTCAACACAAGTGAGGAGGTCAAACTCCGATCACCTACCACTTTTATAATGTTTATGTATTTATTGTGTTGTCTCACAAAGCACGTGCAATATTTTATACATCTTCATCCTGTATGTTTGTATCGTCTTTTTTTTAATTTATTACTGTGGCTTTAGCTATGAATTGGTTCAAGTTGAATGCAGCTGTGAGCACTTTGACCTCAGAAAATGTTTCCCTCCTTGACAATGAAGTACATCTTATCTTAGCTACTCAATTTTGCTGTTATTTTCTTATTTATTTATCTGATTGTTGTCATATTGACCTTCGCAGCATCATCTTTTCTCGTGCCATCCTCATCAGCTTCCCTCTGGCCATCGCCTGAACGATGGTGAGGATCTCAGACAGACGGGTGTCCCTCATGTCCTCCAAAAAACCCAACAGACCGGCCTTAAAAAACACCTGAAAGGAGAGGACGGAGAAGATCAGAGAAGTATACTATGTCATTTTCATCATATTTCCAAACAGAAAACGGTATGAAACAGTAATAGTAATAGTCTCGCATCTGCTTCGAAGGATTGGGCTTCAAAGGAGCGGTCGTCCACCAGTCAGAGGGTCGGTGGTTTGATCCCCGGCCTCTGCAGTCAGCATGTCAAAGTGTCCTTGTGCAAGATACTGAACCCCAAATTGCTCCCGATGGCCAACAGTGTGTGTGTGAGTGAGTGAGTGTGTGTGTGTGGATGTTTATCTCTGATGAGCATGTGGCACCTTGTACAGTAGCCTCTGGCTCTGTATGAATGTGTGTGAATGGGTGAATGCTGATGTGTTGTAAAGCGCTTTGAGTGATCGCAAAGATTGGAAAAGCGCTTTATAAATGCAGAACATTTACCATTTACTTTACATTCTGTACAAAATACGAGGCCCTCTCTTTCCCTCTGTATTTGTTTTCTGTGGTATTATTCACAATATTTGTGCTTTAGTATTATTCACGGTATGTGTACTGTACCTTAGTGTGTCCGAACTTGTACTGGGTGTGGTCTATTTCCAGAGAGCCGAGCAGTTTCTCCACAGCCTTCCTGCTGTCCACAAACGAGTCCTCAGGAATCGCACTAGGATGTAGGATGCGATAACTGGGAAAGAAAAGTAGACATGGATTATTTAGCAGAGAGTTATTTGGAAAGTTCTTGGCAGGAGTACAGTCTTGATGATTCAAAGCCAACACTGGATGAGTAAAACAGCTGAAGCATAAGATTGTGTGTCTCTGTGTGTGCTTTGGTTTGGGACTGACCGTTGTTTGAACTCGGCATACAGGATACGGTTTGGGAAGCCCTTCCTGCAAATCCTGATCCCCTCCAAGACTCCGTTACACCTCAACTGGTGGAGAACCAGGAAGGGATCCATCAAACCTGGAGAACAGATAAGGGTGCTTTAAACATCTTCAACGACAGCGTCAAGAATGTTTTAATATTTTAGATTTAATCTGCTGTCCTTCCACTTCATGGGACACGTTGATGTAACATTAGTTTACTTTGCATTTGTGACATTGAGATAAACTATATTTTCCTTGATTTGGTGTAAATTAGTCAGTTAAAAGATTGATTGATATTGATTTTCAACCAGTGGAAATAAGACTAGGCCGCTTGGAAATCGGCAAAATAATTATTTTATATTAACAAATCCACTTGATTAATCAGAATGATGTTCCATTTGTGGCTTAGCTCTATGAACGCACATGTCATTGTGCCAAAGAAATAATAATGTTCAATAATCATTCTCTGGTTTCAGTTCCTCCAACGTGAAACTTTGCAGTTTTTCTCTGTTTTACATGTTTTTAAAATGATGATCTTTAGGTTTTGGACTGTTGGTCAGACAAAAGAAGAGTTTGAATATAGGCAACTATTTCTATTTTTGATATTTCATAAAGACATTTATTAATGGAAAAGATAAAGATAAAGGTACAGATTACTCAATAGTGAAACATTCTTAGTTGCATCCCTAATTAATATACCATGACAACTGTAGCAACTATTGGAGCTAACATGAGCATGCTAATGTTTGTTAGAACGCTAATGTTATTGTTAGCATTCAGCTATTTGGTTACAGCTACATGGGGCCGCCAGCGAGGCTGCAGACCCCTCTGTTGTTGCTTGGTTACCTGGACTCTTGGAGTTGTTGGGGATGATGCAGCGCACAAAGTGAGGCTGAGTGCTGCGGAGGTTTGTCATCAGCTTCTTAAGATTCTCCTGCATTCAAACACACAAAGAGTTGGAAACCATTTTTAGTGTTTGTCAAGAGTCAGACTATCACATGCAGCAGAGATGGATGATGCTTTCATAATTGCACCTTTCTCTGAATGACAATTATGGTGGCAAGGGCCAAAACTACAACTTGTTGTTAGCGGTAAATGTATTCTGTTTCAGGCTGTGTTTTTTAAATGATTGAGATTATCTATTTTAAAGTCCATTTGTCTTTTTTTTTTACCTGTTATTTGCGCAAATTGTATTCCAGTTGTATGAGCAACAGTCCAACTCACCTTGTGTAGCTGTGAAACTGTCTGGAAGGAAGCAGCTCTCCTCTTCCTGTGTTTGCCTTCAGCCTTTGGATCTCCGGCTGAAACAACAGAACAAACAATAATTGTTTACTACACACACAGTCTCACCACACTCACTTGGTTCTGCTCCAGTTTGGAGTCTTTGGGATCTGTTTGTTTAGTTGTTTAAACTTTGAAGTTTAGTTACCCATCTCAGAGCTGATGTAGTCCCCAAACAGTCCAGCCATTAGTTTGTGGGAGGATTTCTGGAACAGAGCCACCACCGTCTCATTCAGAGGATCTCTGTTCTTATCCAGCCATCCTGTGATATTGTACGGCACCTAGTATAAAATACATATACAGAACAAGTCTGATTAAATTTAGATTTTTTTAATTCATTCCCCAATGTGACATCAATCTGGATAACACCACACAGAGGCTTCTAATTAGATTGTATCATCTTATCTTGTAGTCTCCTTTGTGTGTATCACTACTCATCTCAGCAAACAAATATGACGTGGAGTTCCCCAAGGCTCCATTCCCGGGCCTCTTTTTTTCAGGATCTACATGCTCCCACTAGCTAAAATTAACCAGAAATAAATAACCAGAAAACACTCTGTAGCATCGCTACTTTGGAGGCAGGTGCTCTGGCATATTTATTTTCCTTTTTATCTCTACATGTCTCCTTTAGATCTGTTCCATAGCATACTGTAAGTGGCAATAGTAAATTGTGTAAAAACTGCATGTCAAGCAATTTAATCCATTATCAATAAGCTATCGTGTTATTAGACACGTTGTAAAAGCCACCACTCTATTTCAGTTTTTCCATTTTCTGTTCCAATGGGATATTTCTTGGGATATTTCTATTACGGGCTCAAAAAACAGAAATGGCAATTTCAATTTAATTTGGACGACAATTTCCGCACAACTGTGTGATTGAGATGCGTCAGTCGCGATGGATCAGGCACCAAAAACAGTGGTATTTACTTAATTGCCTCATTTATTTCACAACTACCTTTTCTGATTGGGATCCAGGAATCGCTAATCTATAAAATTTTTTTTAAAATAAATAAAGAACATTTGCCAGTTCCAATTTACGACAGATAGAGCAAAGTACCTCTAACAGCATACTCACCACTCCAGCGTAGTGAATCACCTCAAAGTGTGTCTCGTATTTACGCTTCTTGTCCAGCCGCGGCCGCAGGAAGTTGGGAGACTTCCCATGGTGGTTGTCATAGAGTTTGGTTTTGAAGCTGTTGTCCGTGGCCTTGGGGAACATACACTCCTCCTCCATGATGGACAGAATACCCAAGGGCTGAAAAATATCCTCATTAATCTTTGATTGTACCTTTGACCACGCAGAATCATTCACTGTCATCCGATTTCCACACTTCTAGCTCTCCCATCTAATAAACACACCTCTATGATGTCGAAGATACTTTACTTTACAAAGAACATGCGTAATACAAACACACAC
Source organism: Bovichtus diacanthus (assembly GCA_943590825.1). Classification (NCBI taxonomy): domain Eukaryota; kingdom Metazoa; phylum Chordata; class Actinopteri; order Perciformes; family Bovichtidae; genus Bovichtus; species Bovichtus diacanthus. The sequence continues at coordinate 3,390,623 of CALSBV010012179.1, read as the reverse complement.
ACACACACACCTTCTCTATGAGGTCTATGCAGGCCTGTAAGTCCAAACCGAAGTCTATGAAGGTCCACTCTATCCCCTCAGTCTTGTACTCCTCTTGCTCCAGGATGAACATGTGGTGGTTGAAATACTGCTGCAGCTTCTCGTTCGTGAAGTTGATACACAGCTGCTCAAAGTTATTGAACTGCAGGAAGAGAGAAACAACCATTTTGTAGCCGTGTATCACAGGCAGGAAGAGCAGTAGCAAATCATTTTAGTACACGCTACTCTACGGCTGCTTCATTTATCCTCTGTGTTTTAAAACGCCGCTGCCATCTACCTCCAATCCGACCAGCTTTTACACCAGGCAACTGCTACCTACCTATCGCAATCTCAGTACTGCTCACTGTCCGAAAGCACCTTAATAGCCTTTTTGTCCTCCACCAAGAAAGCTGTGGTGAGGAAAATTGTTCAAAGTTGTTGATGTATTTATTAATTGATGCGTGTCTTAATTTCTCTTAGCCTGAGAACAGTCTTGAAAGACAGTGAGTCTGAAACTTATCGGTATCAGCCTTTAGAAATCTCACCATGAGTAACTTTACAATTTAAAATATAAAGTACACCTCACCTCCCCGATTTCCTAGAAAAAGCCTGTATAAAGATGTCATTAAAAGTCTATTTAGTATTAGTATAGAGTATTTAGTAAGTTATTTTAACGTTTTGAACCCTGGTTTTACTTTAAAGACATTTCTGGAGGTCAACCAAGGTTAACATTAATTCCTGGATGTTTTTAAAAGCTAACTTCTAACCCAGGGTCATTTTAATTCTTGGGAAGGTCACAGAAGCTAACTACTACCCAACACTAACATTAATAAACTACCAAGTAGGATTTTTCCAGATTCAGGTAAGAATTTGGATCAATTCATTATCTGTGCATCTCGTACAGACATAGGTCCAGGACATGTTTAGCGTAGCTTAGCACAAAGACTGGAGGCAGGTGAAAAGTTGTAGCTGATCTTTTGGATCTTGACCAGACGTCTCTGTCACTCTCTCCTCTTTACCTCAAAGATCTCAAAGCCGGCGATGTCGAGGACTCCGATGAAGTACTGACGAGGCAGCGTGGTGTACAAGGACAAGTTGATACGACTCACCAACCACCTAAACATGCGGTCATAGGTGGCTTTGGCCAGGGCTGCCACAGCAAAGTTCACCTACACACACACAAAAACAGCCAGTCAGGTTCATTGATAGCAAAGATACATTTGCTTTTTTATTTGCTGCTGTAGTAATATAGTATAGAAGAGACACACTACACAGTGATTGATTGACGGGTTACCTGTTCTACCGTCTGTCCTTTCACAATGAACTCGTTTCCAACTTTAACGCGGGGGTTCAGCAGGCCTTTCAGCAGGTCCGCAGAGCTGATGCCCATCAGATAGGCTGCTTTATCCACACCTCGACACACACAACACATACATCTCATCTCATCTGCCATTAATCAACATTAAAACCGGACTAGATGTATGTTCCACAATTGTAATGATGATGAGGAGGCAAAGAAGTACTTGAAATGAAACATGGAAGGTACACCTTGTTGGGTGTTAGTTTACTTGAACCACATTATATTTTATTTACGCATGTACATAAGTATACTATAATGTAAACCACAGTAAAGCTACTGGAACTCCCAACAAAAAGCAAGAATTGGAACAGTGTTTCTCAAATGGGGTGCTGTTACCCCTGGGGGCACTTTGGAGTACTGCAGGAGAGATTTCTTTTTAAATGTTAATTTTATTTCTATATTCCTATTTTCTATGCAATCGTTAACTGCTTTGATATTTAATGACAGACAATGTTTCGCACTAAATTTGCTTTGTGCAACTTATCAAAAAGACACAAAAACAACAAAAACATTTGGTTTTCCATGAATTAATTGACGGATTCTAAACATTTGAAATGAAGGATTTAAGTGTTTTTCCGTTACAAGGTTGTTGTTTAGTTAATCAGACAATGATATCGCAGTGCTATTTGGTTCCTCTTTATATAAGCTATGGTCAGTGGCGGAACAAATACTTCAAAGGGGGTACTTATTGAAAAATGTTTGAGAAACACTGAATAAGGGGTCTCAGACATAATCTGATAATCTGATGATAATCCCAAATATGCCCCAATTTTAGTCACTTTCGAATCCCGTGCACTTTTATTTCCTTTGTTTGCAACTTACAACTTTACATTACTGCACTCTAACTGTATTTCTGTTTTAAGTATTACTTTACCCTATCTTAAAGGCTTTCTACAGCTGGTTTGCATTGCTTATTGTTTTTGAATGTTTATCTAAACTTTTTCTTTGTCTACTGTACAAAGCAATTTTAATTTCCGCAGTTTAAAACTTGAGTCTTACTCTCTGTGCCGTCGGCCTCGGCCTGCTCCTCTCGCTGCCTCTTCTTGAACTTCATGTTACCAAAGTGCATGATGGCTCCAACGGTCTTATAGCAGCCGTACTTCTCCTCTGGAGTGAAGCCCAGCGTGTCCATGGCGTACTACACACACACACACACATACAGAGATTATAGTGTATACTTCATTAGAGAACAGTGTGTGTGTTTTTTGGGGGGTGAGGAGTGTGTTTCCTACATCAGTGAGCTTCAGCTCCTCTCCATCGTTTATGCCTTCCACTGTGGTCACACCCTGAGAGCAGAAGTGGTAGTCGTAGGGGTTGGTGGTCACCAACAGCATGTCTGCAACACAGCACACCCACATCAACTACACCATGAAATTATAGTTCTTAATAGTTATCATATACGTCACTCAGACACCCGAACAGTTGTGTTGCATGCAATATTTTAGAGTTATACTTTTCTCTCTTTTCATTCCTTTCACTTCGACCCATGTGTGTTTTTTCTATTTAATTCGGAAGTATTTTTCTTCATCTGTGAAAACAGTAAGTCTTTTTTATTTTCCATCACAAGGTCTCTATATGATATATAAATAATCTAAGAAAACCAGTTGAAAGGGCTGATGTGTGACTTTCACATCGTATCTCATTTATGTTTGTAGATCATGAAATCTTTTTTTTAATTTTCTTTTACAGTTAAAAGAAAATTATTAATAGCTTCAGAGATGTACAGGCATACATACACGTTTAATGTAAAATGCACATTTTTGTTTACTGCTTTACCTTGTAGTTCTGGTTTGTGACTGGACAGGATCTGGTAGTAGATGTGGTAGCTTCTCTCTTCTGACTGCTGGAACACAACCCTGGACTTTTCTAGAAGATCTGATGAAATACACACAAATACTTGCTCCAGTGTACTGTAGTACTATTTAATACAAATTGATGGAATGGAATAGAGAATAGAGAATAGAGAACGTTTTCTAAAATACAAAATGCATAATGTCAAGCGCAGCTTAATGTAAATGCCACCGTTATCAGACTTCAAATTCAAACTAGCGAGGACTGTTAAAGGAAATTCTGACAAGTGTGACTCACAGATGTTGATGTCGGCGGACGCCAGCTTTCCTGTCGGCCCAAAATGAATTCTGATGAACTTTCCCTGAGACACACAAACACAGATTCACGCTCTTTGTAATGCACAGCACTCCTCGGTTCCAGCCTCGGCCATCGTGATGAACTTTATTAAACTCACAAAGCGAGAGGAGTTGTCATTGCGGATGGTTTTGGCGTTGCCGAACGCCTCCATGGCTGGATTAGCTTCAATGATCTGGTCCTCTAAAGATCCCTGAACACACACACATACACACATCACACACACACATCACACACACACACACACACACACACACACACACACACACACACACAC
>CALSBV010012179.1:3351748-3364869 GCA_943590825.1 Bovichtus diacanthus | reverse complement strand
TATATATAATATATTATAATATATATATATATAATATATATAAAATTTTAAAAAAATCGATTTTGCAATGCTATGTAAAGTGTATATGATAGAGAATACAACTTCATTATTAACTTGAAGCGGTTCACTCGCAATTTCATACATTACAATTATATGTAGGTAGCTAACTGGAGAACAGGTGCAAGTATGTTCATATAAATAACTTTAATTCAAAGAATTACTGAAGGTTACTTCTTGGGTTTCCCAAAGGCCCAATGTTACGTGCACTATTGTCATTATTCACTATATATTGTCATTAGTCACTATTTTCATACAGATCTGTTATGTTGCGGTAAAACATCGGAAAACCAATGTCAAATGAACGTGCATGTTTAAGAAACAAAGAGTAAGGAGGGATAAATACATAAAGGTCTGCATTTATGGTGAGGTTCTGAAAAATTATAGCACACTTTTCTACCTTAAATAAAGTTTTTAAATAATTTTGTGAACACATATGACATGTATGATCGGATTGGCATTGAGTAACAACAATGGTAAGAATAGTGCTCTTACTTTTGATGCCAAATAGCTTATGTGTTAAAATGTTATGTTAAAAGATTTAGTGTATTTGGGCTAAAACCTGCTGAATATAAACTTAACAAGTCAAAGCTGTCAGTTTAAAATTGTAAGATCAGACAGAAAAGATGGTGATTCTGCTGCATCAAACAACAGCATACTTCAAGAGCTGAGAGCACTGAGTAGCAAAATTGACGGGGTGAAAGCGACTGTTGACAGAAAAATGTGATGCCAACGTGGACAGTTTGTGTGGTTTGCTGGCAAAGCTTGTGATTGAAAGTAAAAATTATTTGAACGCTGAACTCATTCATAAGTCCAAGGAAATCCAAGACAATTAATTGTACACAAAACTAGGACTGTGGATTGTGTTCTTCATTTCCGACAGTGTGGTAATGTTACTTATACTTCAGAGCAAGTAGGAGTAGGAGGAATGCGAGTATTGTATAACGATCGATTTTTTTTTTTAATGTATTCTTTTATTTTCCTCTTGTTTTACATTCAAGACATTTGCCAGATGCTGTTATCCAGAGTGACTATTAGGAAAAAATTATGAAATGTAATCATTCTGAGCAGTGAAAGCCACTATTCCTGAAGAGACTAAGACAGGAGCACCACATAAAGGACTTCATCAACAAAAAAAGACATCACAACCCAGCCCACATTGATTGATTGACAGGTGATCTGTTTGAAGCAGAAACACCACAACGGAGATGGAGACAAAAAAACCCAAAAAAACCATTAACACTTTAAGAAACGCAGGTGGACGAGTGTTCTCACCTCTTTGACTTTCTGGTAGTTCTCGTTGCCCTTCTCCAGCTTCTCTTTCTTGGGCGTTGCATCCTCTGATGCCCCCTGCAGGATGCAAACAGCAAGACAGAATATGCAGTTCTCTCTTGAACCATTAATACAGTATACGTGTTATGTTTATAAACACATGTATGTGATTGTACATTTTAAGAAAGTTATTTGACCTTTATTTTAACTAAATAAATCTGAAGTTAAAAATTAACTATGCAGTTGGAGAAGATATCTTCATTGTCTTTATCTGTAACGCAGAAGTCTAATATAAAGAAACCACTTCTTCCTGATATTTAGTTAGTTAGTAGTATAACTTTATTGTCCACAAAGTCAAAACTTGTCTTGGGCTTCACGACACAGCAGCATAAGTCTTGTCTTCATTTTGAATTTTTTTGCATTTTCTGCATTACACTGGATCACTAACTGCTGCACATATTTCCAATTTGTTCAGCAATCAAAATAGGTCTTGAAAAAAAGAGTGGGGATGTCACTTTCCTACATGACTAGCTACATAGCAATATCTATGAAAAATAACAACAAAAATATGGCCCAAAAAGTGGCAAAAAGCATTGATAAGATGCTTGCACCTGTGCAGATTGTATTAGTAATCTTACAGATACAACAACTCCTAAATTAACTACTTTAATTATCATGGAAAACACTATGTTCACTGCTTACTACAGAAATCTATAAATAAAAAAAACCATGAACACAATATCAGAATATCCTAATTATCAGACTAGCATTTGCCACAACCCAACTGGCTTATTGCTTGTCAGATTGTTGTTTTAATGCAATATAAGATGGATGACAATGATAAAATGGCACTTTTAAGACATATTTGGAGCATTGTGCCTTCATTTCACAGTAAAACGAAACAATAAATAGAGAGAGGGAGGTGTGACATGCAATAAAGCCCCAAGCCAAATCTGAACCCAGGACCATATGGTTGCACCTTAACCATCTGAGACATCAGAAAGCCCCACACCAACGATAAGTGCAGTAAGTCGAAAAAAAACCAGGATGCAAAGGTTCAATACATATATTTTTTAAATTTCTGTTTAGTAGTGTCAGTAGTGTTAATTCTCTACCAATAAAATGGTTCTTGAGCTGGTTTAAGTAGTGACTTTGAGTTAAGTTGTGAGTTAGTTTGTAAGTGGTTATACACTGTTAGTTGTTATATAGTTGTTTACTGCAGCTTGGACTGTCATCTAGACATGAAGATCACATCTATTAGTTCTAAAGGAAGGTAAGTCTTTGGGAGTCAGACAATAACTTAGTGAAGTAACATTGGCCTCAACTCCCTGTATGAACTCTTTATCAATCTAAAGCTGTATGCTGATGATACCTCGCTTTTCATTGCCTTTTCATCCCTATTTCTTCCTTGAATTTATGGGTACTTTTTCAAAAAAGTGTTATTCTTTTCCAATTTCAAGCATTTGGACACATTATGACGCAGTTCTATCAGTTGTGGCAGGAACATAAACCGATTCATGTCCAAGCACTCAGGTGGATTTTGGTGAATAAAAATCCATTTATTAGATGACTAAATAATTCTAAAACACCAGAATATGTCAGCCTACACAATCCTGTATCAGGATGTCAAAACTAAATAATGACTTCACCTTGACCATGACTATTGCAAGTGATATGATGTATGCCAACAGTGACATTACAATCAAAATCATTATGAACAGAAACACCTAAGACCTAAAACAAAGAAGAGTATATACAGTGTATATGATAAGTGATATACATACTGTGCAAATTAAGATCACAATACTGAGATCGCACTGATTTGCAAAAACATGGCAGTAAATGTCAACTCATGTTGTTTGACACCTTGATTAAGGGTTGTAAAGGCATTTGCATTGGTTTATTTTAGGATATTTTTACTCTACAACACACACAAGCTACACAATTTATGCTCTAACCACATCTTGGGAATTTTATCCACATTTTTGAAACAGTTGATTAATTTTTTCAATAGTAATTCCTTTTGTGAAAGTAAATGTAAAAATAATCATGTTTTTGCTACCCACCTCCCCTTTCTCCTTCTTGTCTTTCTTGTCTTTCTTCCCGTCGCTTCCCCCTGAGCTCTTCTTCTCCACCCACAGTTCAGATTTCTCCACCAGGGTTCGGAGACGATCCAGATCCGCTTTGATCAGCTTGTAGTTCTCTACATCCTGAGCCGAGATCAATAACTGGACCTGCAGAGTCACAGAAAATAGGGAAATATTGTCTGGTGTGAAGGAGATGACCACTTCACAAGAGAGCTGAATAAATAAAATTGGTTGGAAACATTTATTTTAAATAATAAAATTATAAACAATTGTCTAATCAACCAAAAATTTTGCAACCCCCTGCAGTACCTCCACGGACCCTTTAGGTGTCGCAGACCCCCCTGCTTTAGGTAATTTTTTCAAAAACGAAAGATATTTTTAAAATTAAGGTAATATATTTTTAAATCAAAAGATTTTTTGAAAGGTGAAGTATTTTTTCAAAATTGAGTTTTTTTGAAAATTTGAGAATTTTTTTCAAAATGGAAGGTTTTTTTGAACATTAGGGTAATTTCTTCAAAATCGATGGATTTTTTGAAAATTGTGGTCATTTTTTGAAAATCAAACATTTTCTTGAAAGTTGAAGAATATTTTGAAAATTAGGTCTTTTTTCAAAATCGAGTTTTTTCTTGAAAATTTAGATAATTTTTTCTAAATGCAAGGTTTTTTGAAAATTGAAGCCATTTTTTGATAATCGAAAGTTTTTCTGAAAGTTAAGGTAATTTTTCGAAAATCCGATGCGGTGATACCTTGGTTTGTGTTATGTTATGGATAGTTGTTAGCTAACACTAGCTAAACTGTTATTGTTATAATAAAACTACTAAACTTAATTGTTGGCCCGTTAGCAAACAGTTAATTTAACAGTAAATAATATAATAAATGTATTATATGACACATCTGAGAGAGGGTTCTGTTGAAAGTATAGCGGTGTTACTTTCAGTTAGTATGAATATTGTATGATGCTCACTGTTATTATTTTTCCTTTTTTCCTCATGTGTATTTGTATCCATGACTTATTGTGAAGCACATTTGTTTGAAAACGTGAGACTTGAGAAAAAATATTGGATTTTTTCTTATTGTTGTTAGTCCGTCCCAACATTGTGCACGCTTTTAATACCGTGTGTGTGTTTGTGCGTGTACCTGTTTGAAGGTATGCAGCACTTCCTGCCTCTGGCTGAAGTGTCTGAAGAGCAGCTGCAGGGCTCCAGACACTAGAGGAGGGTAGTCGTGCATGGTGAGGTGGGTCAGTACCCGCAGGAACATACGACCGCCTTCATCATCCACCTCCAGGATACTGTTCCCCTTACTGTGTATACACACGCACAAAATGTCTAATATCTCTATGCTTCTTAAAATGTCTAAAACATGCTGAAATTGTTCAATAGTGATGCAGGTTTTTATGAATAAAACCTTTTGAATAAAGATGCAAATTTAGATGTCTGCATATGAATCATATACAGCATTACGTACCCGACACCAAACATAGCCTCAGCCTGCTCTCCAATGTGCTGCAGGTTGATGGTGGCTGAGGAGGGACAAACACACAATAGGTTAATAAACAACAGGACTGAATTCGCAAAAAGTAATTTGGTTCGAGATTACTCACTTACACACACAGATTGCTTTGATAGTAAAATACAGGAAGCACATTTGGATCATTGTCTATAGTATGTGTAAACAAACATGAAATGGAAACGGGAAAAACATGGTTTCTAAAGTTATCATTCTAGTTTGAGTTTTACTAGATTCTACCTGTCGTTTCCGTGTTGACTGGGACATCTGCAAGCATTGGGGGAAGTAATAACACACACCTTTACCCAATTCGGCAGTATATGTGTTGTGGTAGACCACACACACATATAGATTTTTTAAATGTTAGATATATATTCTGGAAAAAGGCAAGTAGAATTACATTTTCCTTTAACAATCATTAAAATCTTCACTGTTTATGCAGTTAAAAACACAACTGTGAGTGATAAAAGTAGAAAGACAAAGCTGAAAGAGTGTGTTTCCATTGGCTTTGTGTGTGTACCTGCATGCTCCATATTAGTGGTGGCGTCAGCATCAGCCATGGGGTAAACATCCACAAACTCCTTCTTAAACACAGACAGCAGGAAGGAGAGGCGGTAGTCCAGACGAACATTCAGGATGAACTGATGAAGAGCAGAGTTATTTTGAGTTAGAGCTGCAAGAAACTTTCACATTAAAATAATAATAGTTAAACACAGGATCCATTTACAATCCTCAGGTCTGAGTTTGGACATACAGTATACTATTTGAAAGGAAGACAGCTATCAGGAGAACAAAATATAACATTAATGCCTAAAAATTGTATCATTGCTTGCCTCAACCAAGTCACTAGCATGGTAACAAGGTGAATAAATTTAATACTGCAAAGTAGCACATTTAGTAACGTATATTATCAACAATGGAGACAACACTAAGCAAGAAAAAAATTGTTAGCATGGTAGATGACTATAAATTAGCACACTCATCATGTAGACGTTCTACTCTGGAGGTACAAAACTGTTTTAGCTAAAACAAAACAGTTTTGTATTACTGGTCCCGCTCTATATTTATTCACAAGAGGAGGCAGAATATTAGATCGCTAACTATCACCTCAATGCTAAAACCTGCTAAAGCTGTTTAATTGGGTTGCATTAGATTGTACAGGTCTACCTAATCAAGTAGGCACTTAGTGTGTTTTTCATATAATTCATTTGTAGTAATAGTTACCTGTAATATCTCCAGTATCTTCAGCTTGGTGTCCATCACCGTCAGGTCCATCTTGTCAATACTATCTTTACTGCCTCTCTGTCCGTCAAGCACAAGTCCCGCCCCTGCCCCTCTAGCTCCTGTACCTCCAAATATGGACTGCTTCCTGTTGAGGACCATGGTGGACATGATCTGACCCATCCCATGTATGGAGCGCTTCACATTCTTCCCTTCAGGCAAGGAAGAAAAGAGCAATGGTCTGCATTATTACCTTTCAACATTATAAATTCTTTCATCACAAAATAAGACAGTGAACCACAGTCACACAACAAACACAGAAACATATGTAAATAAAAGCAACTAAATCACTAGACGGGCTGAAATAAAACACGGTGATGACAGAGGTTTAAACAGCTGAAGCTCAGCAGAGGAACCAGATTGTTTTCTGACAACATGTTAACTGTGATGAAAACTTTTGCTGTAAAAATAGATTTAGCCATTTTACTATTGTCCTGGTGTTTTATTGTAGTCACAGATCTTACCAAAAAGACCTGAAAACGTCAGTCTAAAACTTGCTGGTATAGTGTGGACAGACTCTCGAACTCCACACCAGTCAGGAGACCTAAAGGATGAGTGGCGAAAACGTCTTCCAGAATAAAAAAGCAAAGCCAGTTGCTTGATTTTAATACTTCTACATAGAATCCTGGAGAAGCACACGAAGAAGACCCTTGAGTTCTCTCAGATGAAGTCAATGCATTAGTTTGACAACATGTTGGGCTTTTAATGTCTGCAAATGCTCATCAAATAAGTTTTTGCTGGCTCCAGTAACAGCAACAAAAAACTGGGGCGGTAAATGCAAGACAAACCAGGTTTGGCAAACATCAAGGGAGAAAAAGGACTGTATTGGTTGGTTCAGGTTTTCAGAGCAGAGAATACCTGATCCATCATCATGGAATAAGAGCCCGGCATATCCAGGACTGGGTCTACAGTCGATGATGCCCAGCAGGGTTCTGGTGAGTCTGAGCAGCTCAAAGAAACTGTAGAAACCAAAGTAGATCAAATGTCTGGCCAAACTGACCACCTAGAGAAAGACCGGAAACAAAAGAAAGTGGTCACAAGCAAAAAGAGCAAGATTGAAGGATGAAGAAAGTGGAAAAATGACACAGGAAGTAAAAGAGCAGGCACTGACCTCGTATGTGAGTTTGTTTTTCTCCTCATTGTGGAACGGTAGCTCATCGTTCAGGACGTTGTTGAGATATTCCTCCATGAAGGCCATTGTGTTGGAGAAACGGTTTTTCTTGTTGTCTCTGCTGTCGTCCATGTTGGAGTCATAACTGCGGATGACAAACACCAGAACAAATGAACTAAAACAAGTATTAGCTAACAACAACCGTTAATCTGATTAAAACTTAGTCAAGACGGAATGAATTCTAAAGTGTAAAGTATCTTTGTGTTTCTAGAAAAGCACTATTTAATGGAAATGTATTATTATAATTAATTAATAACATCTTCAACAATAAACTTCATGATGTAGTACTAATAACTCTGTCCAGACTGTTAAGACTTGCAGATGTGGACCTAATGCAGACCTGTGTTAATGATAGTGAGGACTTCTGACAAAACAAAGTAATCGCCTGAACAGGGACTTGAACCCTGGACCCTCAGATTAAAAGTCTGATGCTCTACCGACTGAGCTACCCAGGCTTCAAACTATCCTCTGAAGATTATCCTCTGGGGGATCTGATCAGCAGATCCGAAATCAGGTCTAAATGGATGTTTGAGCTCATGGAAACGATAAATCTTTTGTCAATTACCATCACAGACATATGTTGCTAAGTGTATCAGAACATGTCCTAATAAATGGAGCTTTAAAGTCCTCACATAAATATAACCATGCAGTCAGAAAGTGCTGATGCTTGCCCAAATGCACAGCTCACCATGGCCACCAGCAGAGTGTGGACCTCATGCAGAACTCTGTAAACAATAGTGTAAATAATACCCCAAAGTCCAAATCCCAATTATATACTATAATACACCATGAACAAGGTTGATAGTGTACTATCTTGGAAATGTATCTTAGATCTCAGATTACAAAGCCGTTTCTCTTCACCCTCTACACTGCAGACTTCACCCACAATACGGCAAAATGTCACCTGCAGAAGTTCTCCGACGACTCTGCTATTGTTGGCCTCATCTCTGATGGGGACGACAGGGAGTACAGGGAACTTACTCAGGATTTTGCTCTCTGGTGCCAGAAGAACCACCTCCAGCTCAACTCAGGGAAGACCAAGGAGCTGGTGGTGGACTTCAGAAGGCGCAAACACTCTCCACCCTCACCAGTGAACATCCAGGGAACGAACATTGAGATTGTAAAATCTTACAAGTATCTGGGTGTTCACCTGAACAATAAACTGGACTGGTCAGACAACTCAACGGCTCTGTACAAGAAAGGACAGAGCCGACTCTATCTGCTGAGGAGACTGAGGTTGTTTGGAGTGCAGGAGGCACTCCTGAGGACCTTTTTTGACTCTGTGGTGGCTTCAGCCATCTTTTATGGAGTGGTCTGCTGGGGCAGCGGCGTCTCTGCTGCTGACAGGAAGAGACTTAACAGACTGGTAAAGAAGGCCAGCTCTGTCTTGGGGAGCCCTCTGGACACTGTGGAGGTGGTGGGAGACAGGAGAATGATGGCCAAGCTGTCATCCCTGTTGGACAACATGTCCCACCCCCTCCAGGACACTTTGTCCGCACTGAACAGCTCCATCAGTGACAGGCTGCTTCACCCGTGGTGTCACACGGAGAGATACCGCAGGTCCTTCCTTCCTGCAGCAGTCAGACTGTACAATCACCACGGCCCCTGGTAGACCACCACACACTCACCAATTCAGACTGTGAAATGACACTGCTATGTGCAATATCTCTGTGCAATATTTTTACACTTACTATCCATTGTTACTATTGTTGTATTTAACCCAGTACCACTGGATTCGCACTTTACTTACCTACTTAACCATCCACTTAATTGCAGTGTTCACGTGTATTTTTATTGTACCCTTTTTTACCTTTCTGCTGTAACCATGTAAATTACCCCGCTGTGGGACTAATAAAGGATTTCTGATTCTGATTCTGAAATGTTAAACTCTACCAACAGTTATGCAGGCTCAATGTGCCAAAAAGTCAGCAGTCAGGCAGGATAGAAAACACACTTCAAAAGACTTGACAATTTCCATCATTTCTATAACACATTGCTTCAGTATTAAAATCTACCAACTCTTTGATGGTGATGGAGGTGGGGATTTCGGTCCAGAGGCGGGCAAACTTTACAGGTGTCACCAGCTCCTGAGGGTCTCGGTCTACGTGGGCGTGGAGCATGAGGCGACAGAAGGAGGCGCGGAGGTCAAAGGGCAGTGTCTCGTCCATCATGCACAGGAAGATGAGCTCCACATCCAGCTGCTTAGAGATCTCATCTATAGCCAGATACTGACGGTCTAGACACATTCGTGCAAAGAGCTTGAGCTGGTACCTGAGGCCCACAGAGACAGACAGGCTCTATGAGCGTTCCTCTCTTCTAGAGTTGCAATTTACTGAAAGTTAATAGTGTGATTTTCATGAGTGGCTGAACTATCTATTGGTGTCTACCTGTAGTAGGTGAGGACGTTCTCATCGTGAGCATTTCCTTGTCTCGCCTCCTGAGCCAGCTGTCTGATGCCCTTCTCCTGTCTCTCATTTGTCTTGTCTGTCCAAACCAGCCACACCTGCAGGAAGAGACAGAAATAAAAATCAAACTGATTCGACAGAGTTTACCGTCCTCAGCTCCAGTTTTTAGAGCTGAATGTATTGTTTTGCCTGTCTTTCTGTGGCAGAGAGAACAAAACTTAAATCTGCAGAAATGCAACTTCTTTGCATGCTCTGCCTGCAGTCAACTCCCAGTCCCCTCTTCACCCACAGCTGGTATGTTTTACACAGCTATGCAGAACATGTTAGGTAAATGGAGAATTGTGCATTCAAATGACTCCTTTGCTTTTCCATACCAGACCCATAAGCAGTATCAATAAGAGTAGTAATATCAGAGCTTATTGGTAACCTTGTGGTTACGATGCTACCGTCCCGTCCCGTCCCCTTTGATTCTGGCCTTGAATCTTTGTTGCATTCCACCCCACCTACTCACTCTCCCTCTCTCTCTCTCCCTCTCTCTCTCTCTCTCTCTCTCTCTCCCCATCTCTCTCTCTATAAAAAATATCAACCACAACATTTTAATAAAAAAAATAAAAATAAACAGATGCAGGCAGAGTTACCTCGTCTTCGTCTCCATAGTCATCCATCACCATATATTCTCCCTGACCAACACCAGGGGTCGCATCTTTGGGGACACGACGTCTGGATGGAACAAAACAGAAAAGTTCATTTCTAACATGCTGACATTAAAAGCATCATTTAAAGAATGTCAAACAGTCTTTTTTTGCTTAGGAAGGTTCCAAACGGAGTGAAATGACCATTGAAGTATTAAGTGGCAACTGTGATAAGAGAATTCTCTAAATGCTAAGGAAATGTGCTTCAGTGCTTTCTTTCTTGTCTCTTTTAGCATAGGGACCACTGGACCATCCTTTGTGAAAGGAGAGGAGCTAATGCCGCTGCAACATTTAAAGTTCTGTCGTCAATAACATCCACCGTTGCTGTTTAATTGTACACTATGGATAAATTGAAAACATTCTTAGGAGGTGTGAATGTGTTTTGGACAGGAATCCTGGCTTGAATTGTACAGCACTGAGCTTGCTACTGTACTAATTTTCTATGTGTTTAAATAAAGTTGCTAAAAAACAAACAAAAAACCTAGAAGTCTCCATGTACCGTCATGTGAGTGCAGTGTGATTCTCTTAGCACCACGGTTGTCTTTTCCTAAGTACTTATGTATTCTCCTTCACATCTTTCTTTGACGTCATGACGTTTTCCATCGCAGTCAAGAAAAACTGGTTAAGAAAAGACATAGGACGTAATTTCTTTACTATTTACCCGCAGCCATAGCGTAAAGCTCACTTTGCAGAAGGAAACTATACTTCAAAATAAAAGCGCTGTTCTGGAAATTCAACACACCAAAAAAAAAAAAAAAACATTGCTCGCAACCCACTCAGAATAGACCCAACCACTGACATACAGTGGAATCTAAAGCCCCATTTGGACTGGATTTTATTCTCTAGGGGGGCTGATTTTAACATTACCTTCACTGGTCAGTGATTTTAATCCCCACCCCAGTAATAATTACAGCCATCCCTTCCTGAGTGACATCCTTAAATGTTAAAGTGGCTCTTTGAGGTTTTTTGTCCTATTACTTTGTTTATCAGCTCAGTGTGAAATCTCACTTTTGTGTGAAAATAAAGGAAATCAAAAATGTTATTTATTTTTTTGTTATTCTAAGGAGCTCCAATTATGCAGTGTACCTATGGATGTACAGACAACTTTCACTGGGTCACTTTGATACTGAAGAAAACTTAAAAACGTGGCCAATCTCAGGTAAATTCTGAAGCGACTTTTTGTGGATTTATGGACCTTTTATTCTGGATTGACCTTAAATAAATTAATATCATTGGGAAGTGCAAGTCACACTTTAAGATATCAATATGGGTTTTAATGTCTGTGTTCAGATTTGACTGAGTTAAGACCTTAGAAGGAGTGTGATATTTGACCCAAATCATTTTGTCTTTCTCTTTTGTCTTTCTGTCTAGCTGAATGTCCATGTTTATTACAGACACAGACACGCAAAATCCTGTCATTTTGCGATGGTTAAAATGCCATCCAGAAAGATGCGTTTAATTACAAAGACCATCCCTGCCTCCCTCCTCACTCTGTCTTGATGAGGATATCCTGGTTTTTCGGGTCCAGCACACATTTACAGATGAGCTCCTGAGTGACGGGGATGGCCACGTTGTTGGACACACACAGGTCTGACAGGTAGTCCAGAAACCTGCACAAACACAAACACAATATGAGAACAACAAACAAACAACAACATATTGACCGCCTCCCGCCCTGCTCTCCCCTGCACGTGTACCTGGGCTCTCGGTTCTTGCGGACCAAGCTGACGAAGGTCTCCACCTCGGTCTTGGTGATGTGTTTCTCCAGCAGTTTTCGGTTGTTGTGCAGTAGGGCAGTGATGGTGTCCTCAGCCAGGATGTCATAACCGATCTGACTCTGCATCACACCGAACTGCTTTGCTATATGCTCCTGGAAGTGGGAGGAAGGTGAGTGAGAGGGAGAGTCAGTGAGTGGAAGAGAAATCATTCACATTTTGACTTTGTTGAAAGTCACAACACCGCCATTTAAAATAGTTCTTACAAACAATCTATCATCTACATCTTTTCTTTCATCATCCTTAATTGAACCAGGTAAAACTCTTGACAAGGTCAGAAAGGTACAATATAAATAACAAATACAATACAGACAGGTGAAGACAACTATCACACGCGACCAAAGACCTACACAATGAAGTTAAGATGCAAAAACAGGATTTGAGTTTCCAAAATAAAGTAACATTTTAAAAAGACAATTTCTGACCAATTACAATATCTAAATACAAAATTTTAAACAATTAAAATTTTCGACAAATGAGAGTCTGGGGAAGTTAGCTAGTAACTCTTTACCCTTGAAAAATAGTACGGGTTTGGATTTGTCCTCATTCAACACCAACTTCAGTTAAGTTAAGTTACCGTAATTTCCGGACTATAAGCCGCTACTTTTTTCCCACATTTTGAACCTCGCGGTTTATACAATGACGCGGCTAATTTATGGATTTTTCCCGCTTTCACAAGCTTCATGTTGCCAAAAAACTGAGCACCGTCACATAATGTGACGTAAATCGAGCGCGCTCAAACTTCCCATTCATTACGGTAATTAACTTTTTTACGAAATTTCTCGGTGTTTCATTCAGTGTACCAAATGAACCTCTAAAAACATTATGCCAACCTTCAATTGCATTATTAGTTCTTGGAATGTCTTCAGCAG
>CALSBV010012179.1:3325278-3336854 GCA_943590825.1 Bovichtus diacanthus | reverse complement strand
CTGAATAGTCCGGAAATTACGGTAATCATGATTTGTGTCTATGAAAAGTCATACAGGGATTGAGACAGCAATTTAAAGAAATTACTGAGCCCTTATTTTTTTTAATAAATTAAACTATGTATTCGTGAGATTACGTCTTTAGTAGAAACCAATGGGCTTGCAGCTGAGAGGGACAGACAGGAAGTCAGAAAGGAACAAGAGACGGACTGACTATAAGACAAATACAAGATGATGAAACCCTTCACACCTCATCCAGAAACACATTAGGTTCATGAAGCATCATGTCAGCCTCTGGGAAACATTAAGTCGTGTGTAGATCTTTTAACACTTTGTCAAAGATGTTTATATGCTGAACTTTAATCAGGAATCATGTTGTAGAACTTTGAAACTGAGAATGAACTTTAAAGGTTCTACTGTAGCAATTTAAATAACCTTCAAGGAGAGCTTTTATTGAGAAAAGCTAAGTGACTATGAACTTGTAATGTCTTGATAGATTAGACTCTCATGTTTTCGGTCATGGTGGCCATTTTCTTTTTAAATGTCGGTGCAGAGATATGAAATTTTATACCATGAAAGTTGACATGATGTTCAGGCAATATCCAAGTTAAATAGGCTGGGAATTGTGTTTCAATGCATTGCTTTGCAAAGGGTTCCTACAGCTTAACGTAAATTACATTTAAGACTTTTTTAATGCCACTCGTAATGAAATTTAAGCCAAATTTTACACGCAGTTTGTCTACTATCGAGATCTCAGTGACGCGAATGAAAGAGACATTTGGTAAATCTTTTTTTTTTCAAATAGATGTTACAAAATATTTTGTGATTTACAATGCATCATCAGAAAATGATAATTCTTCAAATCCAAATTCCCATGTCTTAGGATTTCTAAGACTTTTGAACGACTGATTAATACATTTTAATACCAATCAAGGCCTTATTTTTATACCTATTTAAGACTTTTAAAGGATCCTCAGGGACCCTGCAAAGACAATTTTTTAAACGCAAGAGAAAAGAACATTCTGTGTCGCAGAATTGGACCGAATTACCTCCAGAGAAACTTCAAAGTTTCGTCTTTCAAACATACCTCCGCCATGAACATAGCCCTCACAGATCCAGTTATAAACTGATATATTTGGGCATGTTATGTGCGATGACATGTAAAATACGGAAGAGGGTTTAATGTGTGTGAGAAGAAGCCAAGATGGTGTCAGTCTAGGAGAGTTGTGTCTGAAACTTTGTGGTAACACATTCTGTATAACTTCATCTTTAGAGGAGCACATAAGTGAAGTAGTAATGTTTTAGTTCTTAGTGGAAAGATAAAGACTTTGAAAAATAGACCCGAAGTTAATGCTAACATCAGTGACCGAAAAGCACCATGAAGCTAGCCCAGAGTGTAGAGTCATATGCTTCTTGTACTGCTTTCTTGTTCACAAAGACATACTTCCAACACGTATTACTCCCTAATAACAGAATAGAAGAAGAATATTAAAATGTTGAACAATTTCTCAAAACTTTGACAATTTTCCAATCTTACAGTGAAGAGATTAGTCAGTATTTATTGTTCAATTTGCAACAACGATCTTCTTCTTTTGATGAAACTGGACTCAAATATATCGTATATATATTTCCAATATATTTTCTATAGTATTTCTTCATATTTTTCTTCAATTCTTTATTTATCTTGTAAATAATTTTTTCATATTTTTATTTTATTAGTTTTCTATTCTATATTTATGTTTCTTGATTTTTGCAATAGTTGCTTCTATTTAAATGTTTTATTTCTATTACTGTGTTTGTGTTATGCACCAATACAACAATCCAAATTCCTTCTAAACGCCACAGATCTACTCACTGACCTCCGTTGCTTGCTCTCTCCTCCTCCTCTCTGCAGGCCGTGTCTCTGGGCATCACCTCCTTCACTCTGTGCGCTCTGGGCATCGCTCGTTTCCACGCCGCCACCTCCTCGTCCCAGCCGAAGGCTCGGCTGGTGGAGCGCTGCCGCTCTGTGCTGCTGCAGCTGCTGCTGGTGTGGTTCGCCGCTCTGCTGCTGTCCAGCCCCGAAATCTTCCTGTGGCAGCTCAGCCAGGCCGTATCCCCGTCCACCGGCCGGCTGGTCGACTCCTGCACCATCACACCCTCCTCCCCTCTGTCCCTGTACCTGCCCGACTCCCTCCACTCTCTGTTGCTCAGGTATCACCAGGTGAGAATATATAACACACACACACACACACACACACGCACGCACACACACACACACACTCACTCACTCACTCACTCACTCACACACAAGGTGCTCCACCCAAGAGTTGAGCACATAAACAAATCTTAAAGGGTCAGTTGGTAACTTTTACGAAAATAACTTCTTATCATATTTGCTCACGCTGTGTCCTGACATTAGTGCACGAGACAGATAATCTGTGAATAAATTTATTCACAGATTATCTGTCCCATGCACTACTGTCAGGATACCCCAAATATATAGGAGGTTATATTTATAAAAGTTACCAACTGACACTTTGAACACAGAATCCTGGTTAAAACAAACCTACAGGTTTTGTTGTAAACATTCATCGCAGTTGACAAACCCACTTCCTGCTTCAACTTCGACGTGAAACTACAGGTGCGCTCGCTTTCAGTTTGACGCAGTTACAATAATCTGGATCATCTGACCGCTTGTGTTCTTTGATGTATCAGACTTTGTTGTACAAAAAAAAAAAAAAAATGATAAACCAGAATTATTCTTTAATGTCACAGAGGTATGAATTGAGATGTGATCGCTTACTAAAGTGCTATTAAAAGGGGATCAAACAATCAAACTACATAGTGAGCTGGAGTGTGGAAGCTCAGTGTTGACTGTTTGAAAGGTTGAAAAAAGAAACTTAAATTTCTGTAAAGTTGCTTTTCATGAAGCTCTCAACCATCGCTCCTAAACAGTGGTGGAGGAAGTCTTCAGTTCCTTTACATAGTAAAATCACTGAAGCCACACAGTGAAAAAACTCTTACACAAGTTAAAGTCATGCATGGAAAATGTTAATTAAGTAAAAGTAAGCAAGTATCATAAGGAAAATGTACTTAAAGCATTAAAAGTAAAAGTACTCAATTCAGAAAAACACAAATTGCAACCAATACATTTTCTGTCGACCAGCTAATTGACAAATTGTTTTAACTCTACTTGTATATATTGTGAGGTAGTTTAAATTATGACAAAGCATTATATTTCATAAACCCTTTCATAAAATCTTCCTTTATAAAGACAAGTAACAAAGGCTGTCAAATAAACGTAGTGGATTAAAAGCAATATTTCTCTGTGAAGTAGAAGTATAAAGTAGCATGAAAGGAAAAGACTCAAGTAAAGCACCTTAAATGTGTACTTTAGTACAGTACTTGAGTAAATGTACTTAGTTACACTCCACTGCTGAATATGGAAGTCCAGCAAAGTTACTCAACTTTGTTCGCTAAAGTAGCAGAACCGGAAAGTACCAAAACTTCTACCAACTTCCCCACAGACTGTTCCGCACAAAGTAATCAGACCTCTGCTGCGCTCTATTCCAGGGACGTATGTGGTGGTGCTTTGGCTGCTACTTCTGCCTCCCCATCCTCTTCACTGTCCTCTGCCAAATGGCCACCCGCAACGTCAACAGCGACTCCAGCTCCGCCCAAAAGCAGCGCAACCATGATGACCGCTCCACCATCCAGAAGCGTCAGCAGCACCAGGCGGTGGAGCGGCAGCTGAACTGCACACTGTTGGCGTTGGCGGTGGTTTACGGCGTCTGCGCTCTCCCCGAACACGTCTGCAACATCACGCTGGCCTACGCACACATCACTGTCTCCGAGGAAACGGCCACCATGCTGGCACTGTTGCATCACTTCCTGTTGTTCTTTAAGTCATCGGTGACGCCGGTGCTGCTGCTGTGTCTGTGTAAGGTAGGTCAAGCTGTTAATGGAAGTAAGGTCGCCTTTACTGGTGCAGTCATACTCAACAGTGGTAGCACCATCACTCCCACAAGTACAGTCACACGTGCACCAAGTAGCAATCACTAGGGATGCACGACATTGGATTTTTGTCGATATACGATATGCAGATATTTACCAACTCAGGGTTGGCATGTTTTTTTCCACCTAATTGCAGTGAACATCAAGTCTCTCCTGTAGTGGAATTAACATATAGTTATGTCTACTGTTATGATGATGGAAGACTGACAGGTGCTTTTCAAAATGTACACATTCACTGGGCAAAATAAGAAAACTATTCAACTTAGGTTACATGTAAAACCTACCATATTTATTTTTATGTAACATATCGGCCTGTCTTATCGGAGGAAATGTACATTTCTGGCCAATGCCGATATTTCTTTTTAAAGCCTTTGTCTGCCGACACCAATGACGAGCTGATATCATCGGGCATCCCAAGCAGTGACTCTTAAAAAGTCATACATTTTCTAGTTATTTATACTGTCAAGTATTTTGTACCATCGTGTCTTTGCAGACACTTAAACATGAGCTCACAACCACATCTTGAGATCACGTCCGAGGTACAGAATCCAGGGCAGAAGAATACACTGTTGAATTAGTTTCCGCATGTGACTCCTCCTAAAACCACAACACACCTTTGTTTACTAAATGAGCTTTAGAGGTGTTGGTAGGTGTATTATTGAACTTTGGACAGATCCAGGCTAGCTGTTTCCCCCTGCTTCAAGTCTTTATGCTAAGCTAGGCTAACCATGTTCCATATTTAACACACAGACACAAGAACTACTGGAGGCAGAACCACAGGGGTTAATTGCACACAAATTTTGTGCATTTAAACATTAAATCTCGGGCCCGTTCAATCCAACTGTTAGCCAGCAAGAGTGCTTCACAGTAACGTTGTTCTTAGCCATTAGAAACCGCCAGCACTGACCTGCATGTTGTTGCGTTTCAGGCTCTTGGTCAGGCTTTCATGGACTGCTGCTGCTGCTGCTGTCAGGAGTGTCAGCCGACCTCGACTCAAGGCTCGCCGAGCTCCGACAAGGTCAAACTGAAGGCAGCCAATGAGACGTCCATCTTCTTCGACAAGGCTAAAGACACCTCGGCCATCTTGTCGATCTCCAGCTAGAGCCATAGCCATCCCTCATCTACTCCATAAATCAACCCTCTTTATTTTTACCATTCAACACTGTTTCTCCTCCATCCTTAGTTTCCGTTACCCATCAGTTTCCTTTCTCCTCTCTCTTTTCCAGATCACTTGTGGATAAACATTCATCTTTCTTTCTCCTCTTTCACAGTTTCCATTTGTATGATATTCCTCTATGGACACAATGTTACCCCCTCCAGCTTCCTGTCTGTGCAGGAAGTAATGTTTAATCCGTAGTGAGATTAGAAAAGTTGCTGTACTTGCACAACCAGCTGTTGTAAAAGCAGGAGCCTGTTTCAGGACCCTCCGAACAAACTCTTCCCTCCAACTTCCTGCTGTAATAATGATATGAAAATCCCGGATGTCTTCTTTGGTTGTTCTGAAGCTGAATGTCTTTTATAGGAAAGTAGCAGATACATAACGCCTAAATTAGCAGCAGTTTAAACTCATCACAGTAGCTTGGTGGAGAACATAAAGAAGCAGCTTTGAAGCTCTAAAGAATCAATCAATCAATCACAAAAATGTTTTTGGTTAAACGTACATTTACTGGAGAATCAAGTTTGTAACTATTTAGGTTCTGTAACTATTAAACCTAACTGGCTAAAAAGAGTGTACATTGGACGCATTGTATACTGAAATGGCCACAACTTGTTTTAGACACTAGCAATGGGTCCAAGGGACAGTGATGCTATCTATGGACGGCTATTAACTGTATCACAACTATTTCCATATGGTCCATAGAGGATGATTCTTAGACGTTTTGGTCACATCTTCACCTTTCTTCTTGCAAAAGATTTAGGTCAAGATTTACTGTCAACCTTAGCGGGCTACAGGCCTCTTAAATCAACACCAATTTCCCAGTGAATCAATAAAACCCCTTTCACACATGCACTGCAACCCTAAACGAATCCAGGCATTAGACGGAGAAGCTGTATGTGACAACGCAAATGTCCAAATCATTCGGAACGGACATTAAACAGACTTAACCCTGCCAGCTCCCCAGTGCAAAGTCTGTGTGATGTCCGATTTAGCCCATGTCTAAATAGAGCCGCGTAATGTCCGGAGAATTCACGGCAGGCGAGCGCGCGCGCGTGTGGATGACGTTGCTATCGCGGCTGCCGTAGAGCCCGGAAGAAAACAAACATCCGAAGGTGAAGGAGAGGGGTCGTTTACATGAAAAATGGCACGAAAATGTCTTCACTGGAAAGACAACAAGACTCCGGAACTTTTGTCTGTAAGGGCCGACGCCGATATCGTCAGACAAACTCATGAAGCGGCAAGAGATGATCAAATTACTGACCAACTACATGACCCCAGTGTAATGTGAGAACGCGTCTGACATGGCGAATCTCCTGTTGTGTGCTACATGTGTGAAAGGGAAACTACGGACAATGTGTGGACTTGATTCTGCGGACATTGTCCGGAGTTCAGATGAGAAAACGGCTCCAGTGTAAAAACAATCAACCAATGCAGGCTGGAAAGAAGATGTCTTTATCTGCGAGCTAACTATGGATTAGATTGACGCAGAAGAATGTGCGGCTTCATGAATGTTTCTGAAAGGGAAGAAAGTGGTGAAGTGGGGGAAGGGAGGAGATTTGAACAGGACTCGGACCTTTTCAGTACTGAGGCGCTCTCTCTGTACAGGAAGTTTTAAAGTTTATTAATATGTCTTTAGCACAGTGCTTTCACTCAGACTGTCAAACTCAAACAACTAGAACAAAAACGAAGAAACAGAAGATATGAATGTAGCTTATTTTAATGCTAGATCTACAACTAATTACATCTTTATATGAAGGGAAGATAGTCATTTTTTTATGTCACAAATATGTTTATGCCTTTGTTATGTTCAGTGTCACAATGTTAAATTCATATAAATTTGTGTCAGAGCCGACTGTGCCTTGTTGTCTCCTCAGCCCTCAGTTCAGACTGTCAGTGTCAATCAACACAAAATGAAAGGATAGTAGTAATCAGACAAACTTAACTTTCACACTGTGAGCAGCTCATTCAAACTGTTGCTCCAAGAGAGAAAACTGCATGCGAGTCATGATCTGCAGCAATAAGTTTTCACCAAAAGTTAGAGGTGTTTAGCAAAACGTATCTCTAACACTGCATCGTCACTTTTTATTTCGAAACATGGGGGAAAAAAATCAAACATTATCTGTACTCGAGCGGGGGTCAACGCTAAAATTCGCCCTGTCAGTAAACTGTTGTTCTCTTTGTTAATGCAAAGATGGAGCGAGAACTAGCATATATTATGTGCCTTGATTTGTTTTATCCTCTAGAGATATAACATGGAAGTCTTTTACATTTGGCACCATGTATTGAAAAGGTATCTTGATCTTAATTGAGATCGCGGAGGCAACGTGAGTAAACGGAACAACCTTAATTCAAACAAATGACATGTTACTTTGAATTTGCCAAACTGGATTTTTTTGAAAAAGTGACAGTGAACTAGGTGGAGCTGGAAATCCAGCCGACGGTAGACAAATATAAGCAACACTTAAAGCTAAAAAAATGTTTAAGACTTCTTGTCCAAGTGACGTACAAGCATCTTTCATTTCATATATTATGTTGCAAAAAAAACAAACATTTTATGATTCCCCCTTTTGGATTAAATTCATTAGCCGGGTTATAACTAATCATAATCCTCAAAATGGAACAACGACAACATACCTTCCATATTCGGGTCCCATAGTAACCGCCATACATATCAACAAGATATCAACCTCAGTATTTTTAAATAACAGTAAAACATAATAAATGGAGAACAAGTAAAATCTCAAATGCCGCGGTAGATTTTACCAGAACACCATCGTTTGAAGTCACTTTTGTGAACATAATAATCCACCGGTGGACCATTATTAAATCCTTCCAGAAGATACAACTGGTTTATATTTGATATTCAGCACTTTGACAGTGGCATGTTTTCACTTGGGTCCCTATTTACACATGGTAAATATGTTTGTGTCCAATTTTGCACAAAAGAAATGACTACAGCTCAAGTCCCACTGGTGTTTGAGTTTATTGTAAATGTGAACGAAGTTGACATTAAGTGCATGGCTCCTCTTTCATAACCTTTTAATAAAGGGACAGTCCACACAAAAACAAATTAACTTTAGTGCCTGTCTTCTATTTTTCTTTTAAAGTGTCTCTGCAGGTTGTTTTTATCTTGTGAACAAGGCATAAACCAACCGATCGGATGTAGAGGTGGTAATTTATAAATAAAGCTGTGCAATTTAAACTGCAGTTGTCTGGAACACTTATTGATGCTATAATGCTATTGACCTCCCGAATCCCAGCTATTTCTGGTGTCCATGGTTCTGGAAGTAAAGGTTCAATTGACTTTCCCCAAAGACAAGGTTTCGTGGCTCACAGCTGGAGTTCTTCTTTGGCTTGTTCGGACATAAAACTTACCTGATTAAACAATTGGTTTAGGTTCTTTGATAAAAAGACAAAGGTAAGAAGCCTGTGGACATAAAAACTGAAGGAGAGAAGTCAACTACGGCTCCCGAGGTGCATGTCTACGCATGGTAACAACAACAAAATTTCATTGGCTCAATGGAGGGTAAAGCTATTGCCGTCGTAAATAAATAACAATGCTTGGTGATGAGAATTATTTATTCTCATTGATTTATCGGACAATGGTCATGGGCCCAGAGAGAACCGTCCAGGTCAGGCAAGTCGTGCATTCTTGCTTCCTGACTTGACCGAGAAAAACGTCTTTTGCAACGGGAATATGAATGGAGATGTCTTTATCTGCTAGCTAACTATGGATTAGATTGACACAGCTGTACAGGTTATAGTAAAGTTATTTCTACAACTTGTGTTTCTGTGAAGAAGGTGCAGCTTCATGAATGTTTCTAAAAAGGGAAGAAAGTGTCGAAGAAAAAAAACAAAGAAAATGAAGATATGAATGTAGCTTATTATTACATCTTTATATCATAATGCCTCGGTGTCTAAATTCATATAAATGTGTTTGTTGCGCCGACTGTGCCTTAGTGCCTCCTCAGCTCGGACTTTGGGCAGAAAACATCCAACTACTGAGCCTACAATTATGTCCCTTGTCCTGTATTTCTTCCCTAAAACTGAACAGTTAGAAATCGTAATACTGAGTGGAGAAAACACTTCTGGAACACCTTCGCAACTCTGTACAATATGATTGCTATCCACGGCTATGCAGATGAAACTCTGATTTACTTTTAACAAATGAATATGTTCCAGTAGACTCATCAAGCTGATGATTAAAGCAAGTAAATAACTAGATGTGACAAAATATCCTACAGTTAAATATATGGGAGGAATAGTAATATGTGCCAACAAGGAGAGAAAAGTGATTGCCTATTAAAGTTATTGCTCGCCTTGAATGCTTTAATACTTCATGAGATACAAAAAAGTTTTTCTACAAACCCTTTTTTTCAATAGTTAAATTTGGCTCAACAAGAACTTTATAAAAATAAAGTCTAAAACGGGCTACATTCAGATGAGGAACTATCTGATCCAAGAAGGAAACAGAATCATGAATGTGTAAAATCTGAATTTAATGGACTCAGATATTGGCTTCAGCCGCCACATCATGGCCAAAACACTGAATTAACCTTTTATGAGATAAAACACACAAGAGGAATAATTGGTTTCATGTTCAAAAAAAGATTTCTTTTGTCTTTTTAAATGGTGTAAAGTAGTTCCTCCCTGCTAAGAGGAGAGACGAGGATTTTCCCCTCAGCAGAGCTGCTGCTGCATATCAATGACCTCACTACTGTCCCGTTGTCATGGGATACCAGCCCAAATTCACATGTGAGAAAGAACACACACACACAGTTCTGTTAATTTAGAAACTCAAACTATTTTCCAATCAGTGTGAGTCCCAGCCTCCTTCCCCGTCTTTGCCTGGTTACCCCCCAACAACCCATGAAGAAGATTTACAAACTTAAAAGGAAGTAAGGAAAATTAAATTATGTTTTCGGTCCTGCAGGACACAACACGTAGAAGATAATGCAAAAACTATTTAAAGAACACAGAGACCTCTGGGAGAACCTTGATGAAAGTCTGACATACTGTATCTGGAGCATTCATTTGTTGCCGCTTAATAAAACGCCTTGACAAAGTGCGTCGGACAAACCTCTGCTGGTTGCAAAAAGAAGTCCGATTGTAAAGAAGTCTATGAAAAAATTATCCTACTGTTGACATTTTTCTGATGAGTTTATGTTCTCAATCGCTAGTTTAAAGTCTTCTTCAACACAGCAGGATGTTCATTTAGTAAATGATGTCCCATGTAGAGTGAAACAGACGATAAAGCAGGGTGTGCTTTGGAGCAGGGCTACCTTGTGATTGACAGGTTGCTACTGCAGGGTTGTCTGGTTTGAGTGTCCTTGTTTTTCATCGTACAACGAATTTTACTTACTTAGCTCCAGCCGCCCGTGTCACAAAAGAAAAAACAAGATGCCGACAGTCAAATTGGCCCAACTTGAGGCTGTAGTCCACAAACCAATGGGTGACATCACGTTGACTACGTCCACTTCTTATCTATAAGTAATACTTTAGTTAGACCAAGGATTGCACTCAGAGTAGCAGGGTCAGTTGCCTCATACTGTAATTTCTCTCACGTCTCTTACGCTGTTGTTCTCACTATCTACGCAAGGTAAACAACCGATTTGATTGGCTTTGGTTGAGAGTGACGCTCTTGTCGTATTAACTAGAATAGCTGCGCCCACCATGACTCTCTGGGAAAAATGCTCCGTGAAGATGATTATTTATTCCTATTGATTTATCAGAAATTGGTCACAGGTCTGGATAGAACTGTCACTCGGCCCGGATCAGGACCCTGGTCACCATTTTGTGAAGGCCGTAGTAGATCCTTATGATCCGGGTTCACACTACACAATATTTTTTTCTGTTACGATGGTGACTGTGTTAGGCAAGTCATAAATTCTTGCTGCTTGACTTAACTGAGAAACGTGTTTTTCACGACCTCTGTGATGTCATCGGGAAGGATGTGTTTAGGATCCCTAAACACAGCTCTGGTTCTGTAAATGGGAAATAAAACAAAAGGCTGTACCGAATGACATTTGTTTTTACACTTGAAGCTTTTATTATCTTCTACAATAATCGCATAACAGTCGTGGAATGAAACAAAGTGTTTATTCGCATTTTCTTTTGCAGACTTTCTTGAAATTCGGTTACAGTTTTGCTATACATTTGGATGGAAACCTGACTGGTGATACTCCAGGTAAGTGAAAAAATAAGTTTTATATAATTTGGATAAAACGACCCCATTAAAAA
The DNA here is from genome assembly GCA_943590825.1 of Bovichtus diacanthus. Classification (NCBI taxonomy): domain Eukaryota; kingdom Metazoa; phylum Chordata; class Actinopteri; order Perciformes; family Bovichtidae; genus Bovichtus; species Bovichtus diacanthus. Next base: position 3,325,462 of record CALSBV010012179.1, on the reverse strand, counting down.
CAGAAAAAGAGATTCATGGAGAGCTGGAGGAACAAAGTGTTTCAGGAGGTTTGTGATGTTGTTCTCATTAGTAGTGATGAGAGCTCGCCCCTCTGATACAAACTACTGAACAGACCACCTCTGTTCACTAATGAAGCCACACACACACACACACACACACACACACACACACACACACACACAC
>CALSBV010012179.1:3243425-3260491 GCA_943590825.1 Bovichtus diacanthus | reverse complement strand
CCGACCCCGGATAAGCGGTTGAAGATGGATGGATGGATGGATTTATCACACTAACAAATGTGTGCAAATGTTGCAAAAATTAAGAAACAACTTAAAATCTATTTTATGATTACAGTAAACCTTAAGATTCTGGAAAAATTGAGGATTAATTTCTCACTCAAACCAATCATTCAACAAAGCAGGAAGCCAAGGATATTATATTATACTGTGAAAACAAACCGTTTTATTAATTTTAACGCCAAGTTGAACGTTGAACCTGTCACGATTTGACATTAGGACGTACTTTGATCCAAATTGTAAACAATAAGAAATGGGCTTGTTTAGTTAATGTGCTACATTTCTGATTTTATTCCCTACCTTTTCTGTTCATTTATCATTTTTATATTATTGCATTTTTTCTTTCTTTTATTCCTTAAATGTATTATATTGCAGTTACCCTTTATGTCCCGCTACCATGTTGAATTATTCAGCCTATTGAGAGTAGAGTCATGCCTGTTATCTTTATTTTATTATGACGCTTAAATGTTTCCTGTTTTGTCTTAATGTCACATGTAAGTGTTGACTTCTATATATATATATATATATATATATATAAAAAGAAAAAGACTTAAAACAAACACACAGTTTAAACCGTCTTCACCTTCTTCTCCGTCTTCTTCTCTCGTCTCTTGACGTGTTTCACCTTCACCGCCTTCTTCCTCAGAGAGTCCGACTGAGCGTCCTCTTCCTCGCTGTGCCACACCTGCAACACGAAGACGCATCACACCACAGGAAGTGCCTGTTCTGGCAGCTGATGGGTCAAGAAACGCTCAGTCACACATACTGACCAGGTCTCTGTATCCAGCAGCTTTGTACTGCTCATACAGCTCCAGCTCGCTCTCACTGAAGGCCACCTCTTCATCGTCATCCTCATCCTCCTCTTCTTCCTCCTCCTCCGTCTGATGCCCTGCCCCTTTCCTCGTGAGGCACCGCCCTCTGCTGCCACTCCGACTCATCTCCTCGTCTTTGACACGAAGCATTTTCTGCTCAAACATCGATAAATCAATAACAACGTCAACAATATTATAGTATTATATTATATTATTATAGTAATATTATATTAGGTACACCTGTAAAATCCAACAACAGCTCTGGTATAACTTTCTAATGTTGTTAGAAATGTGTCTGTAACAGTGTGGAGACTCACCCGGGCTCGGACCTCACACTGCCTCAGGCGACACTTCTGTCGGATTTTGTTTGGACCTCCGAACTTCTTCATGTCTTTACAGAAGTCACACTGAGCGCAGTCCTCCGTCCTCAGGCAGGCTTCACACTCGCCACACATCCGGGCTGAACGCTTGATCTGAGGCAGGAAAGTTGTATTAACATCAGACAAAATATACAAAATGTCAGGAAATATATTAAACCGAATATCAGAAAAAGTTTTAAACAAAATATATAAAATATGAAACAAAATATAGAAATTATGAAAACAAATAATTAAACAACATATACAATATATCAGACAAAATATACACATTATTAAACAAATAATTTAATAAAATATGAAATATATCAGACAACACATTAAACAAAATATCAGACAAAATATAAAAAATATTAAACAAAATACACTTAATATTAAACAGTATTAAATAGAATATAATAAGTAAAAAAAACCTCAAATCTAATAATTGAACTGTAAATGCTGAAAGCAGTTGAACTGTTAGTTGAATAAAATATTAAACAAAATATACAAAATATCAGACAAAATGTATAAAAATGTTAAACAAAATATAAATAATATTAAACATTATCAAATTCAATATTGAAGTGCAAATGCTGAAAGCAGTTGAACTGTTTGTTGAAGTTAAAGAGAGGCAAGTGTCAACTGATATGAATATTATAGAAATATGTACACGAGACAAAATCCTCCAATAAACACCTGGTAAACTGCGAGCCCCGCCCCCTGTCAGTGTAGTTGCTGGGTTACCAGTGAGCCCCGCCCCCTGTCAGTGTAGTTGCCTGGTAACCTGTGAGCCCCGCCTCCTGTCAGTGTAGTTGCCGGGTTACCAGTGAGCCCAGCCTCCTGTCAGTGTAGTTGCCAGGTTACCGGTGAGCCCTGACGCCTGTCAGTGTAGTTGCCAGGTTACCTGTGAGCCCCGCCCCCTTTCAGTGTAGTTGCGGGTTACCTGTGAGCCCCGCCTCCTATCAATCTTGGGCTGGGGGGTGGAGCTCCCGTCTCCGTCCGGTTTGTCCTCCCTCTCCGACTCCTTATCCTTCTCCTTGGTTTTCTTCGGACGGAATTTAATCTCCAGAGACGAGTCTTTGTCTGCCGGGGACACAACACACCATTTGTTGGGGACTATTTTCAGCAGCGGATTAATCCACATTTGGTGCCGTAGCAGGACGGTGTGTGTGGGATTGAGTCAAAATAAAGTACAGTGTGTGTGTTCGTGGTAATGAAGGCAACAGTGTGGCTCACTGATATGTTTCTAATAGTTTTTAACAACAATGGAGCTCTGTGGCTCAGTAGGAGTGTATGAAAATGTCGACACACTAGCACATACAACATGATTTTTTGTTTTGTGAAACTGTATTGATTCTCAAAACTACTGTATCGCATTGTGAATTCTTTCTTAAAGTTATTTTTTTTGTCTTGTTTTTGCCGACCAGGTGAGCTACCCACTGTATCGATTTTTAATTCATATTTTACATGTAAAGATTTGTGGTGGCATGAATGCAGATCCCGCATAAAAAAGTCAACTTTGTTTTACTAAAATTTGATATATATGTTCTTTAAACTATGAGTTTTACTAAAATTAGATTTAAAAAATTGCAATATATTGCCTTGCGTACAGTATCGCAATATATTGCATGGTAACCCCTGTATCATGATGTATCAGGCGTTAGACACACACACAGAGTCTGTAGTTTTTAAGATACTGCACTGACCTCTGCAGGACGGACAGTACCACACTCTGATGGCCTTTGCTGCTTTTTCTGAGACTCCGACACATTTTCCATGAAACCACTCAGTACAGCTGTCACACCCTCTGACACACAGATGGACAGAGAGACAGACAGGAAGAGCGACAGACAGGTTAGTGTTAACTGTTGAGTTCGTCCATGAAATCTATTAAAGCTGCAACTAACTGATCGACAGAAAAGAATCGCAAATCATTTTGTTCAATCGTATTCCTTGTAAAACAGTCATTTTCATGCAAAATTGTCAGAAAAGGCTGTTTTCATCCTCTAAAATATGGAGATATAATATTTCCTGCATTTCTTTGTTTAATATCATATTAAAGTGAACATTTAAACATCACCTTGGACTTTGAGAAACTTGGATGGACATTTGTCACCATTTTCTGAAATTTTATAGACCAAACGAATGATCTAGAAAATAATCGTCAGATTAATCGATCATGAAGTGAATCGTTAGTTGCAGCCATATAATCTGTTATTGTATAGATATGTGAGGTTTAGTACATCATGAAACAGTTGATGTCTGGTTTCCTGCAGACACAGTATGAAGGACCTTTGGGGATCTGCATGGCGATTTTTCCTCCTCCTCCTCCTCCTCCTCCTCCTCCTCCTCCTCCTTCTTCTTCACCTCCTCCTCCTCCCTCCTCTTCCTCCTCCGGGCCTCGCTCTGCTCCTGCAGCCTCCTCCGACTGACACACAAGACAAACAAGAGAAACAGACAACATGGAAACAAGTTATCGTGTGAGAATGATTCTAGACATCAAAGTAACCAGGAACGAAATCAAAACCTGAAGTAAAGACTGTTTAAAATCCAGTTTCAGATTCCTGTATTTTCTTTGTGAAGACTTTTTTTTTTTCCTCTATCCAGACCAAAAAGCATCCATCTAGATGAGAAACCACTGGAATTAGAGCTAACTGGGACTAAAAATCAGTAAGAAACGCATCATGTTATTTATGTAAAAAAGAAAACAACCTAGTAATTACAAGAGTCAAATAAATGTAGTGCAGTAAAAAGTATTTCCTTCTGAGATGTAGTGGAGTAGAAGTATAAAGTGAAAGAAAATGGAAATACTCAAGTAAAGTACAAGTACCTCAAAATTACAGTACTTTAGTACTTAGTTACTGTCCACCTAGTTAACTAGTTGGGGTATATTCTGACCTACTAGTTCAACTACTGGGGTGATGAAATGTCACTAGTTAACATGAATGACAGTTGCAGCACTTCACTATTTAACTAGTGGAGTAAACTGATATCTGATATCAAGGACATGCAATATATTCCCTTTCCATTAAAAAGACCAGACCAGATCCTGGATGTCAAACTACTTCATCACGACTTGCAAAATGCGGGAAAACCCAAGAAGAAAAACTAAAAAGGTCTAAATCAAGAACCAGGACATGGACACTTCAGGGACTTCTTCTTTTTTTTTTTAAACCTCACAGATAAACCTTTATTCTGCTTATATATAAAGAGAAAAGGGGATATTTCACTGTTTTTCTTTCAGGTGTATATTCATATTACCAAGTGGTCTGAGTTTCGCATGAGTGTGTTAATAAAATGGGTGAAAAAACGATTTTGCGTTACAGTTTTTCATATTTATGCAGTTGTTTTCCTGCACGCTGGTCAGTCAGTTGGTTTTTCCACCTCCACACCAAACTCCGTTCACTTTTCCACATATTCTAAGTCATCTGTTATTATTTGTGTGTGTGTTTTTAATGCTGTATGTTATTAAAGGGGGGTCCAGCTGCTCCGTTATTCTCCTCCATCAGTGAAACATCTGTCCGTGAAGAAGAAGAAGAAGAAGAAGAAGACTCACCATGATGAAGCTGCAGCTGCTTCAAACACAGACGAAGAAGCAGTCCTCCGGGGAAATCCTCACCAGACCTCCGTTTACATTTCACTCGTTTTTCTTTTTTTTTTTTTTTTACAAAAATCTGCAGAAGTCTCTTTGTTTCCGCTGCTTCTTCGTCTTCTTCTTCTTCTGTGCGGGGAAAATAAAGCGGCAGCAGTCAGAGAGCCGCCGCTGCAGCAGCGACACCTGCAGGACGGAGACACAACGACACACCTGCACACTGAAACTGAATGATCTCTTAAAGCTTAATATTAAAATCACATTGTGGTTTATGTAACATAAAGTACTGTGAATAATAGTTATACTATTAATAACAACAATCATAATATTAATATGTGGAAAAAATAAACCCCATAATGCTACAGAATATAATAATAATTGTGGCCAGTTACCATATATGGTAACTGGCCACAATTATTATATGTGGCCATAATAACAATGATAATAAATACAAATAGTACTACTACTACATGTGGTAAAAACAAACCCCATAATACTATGAATGGTGTTATATTATAGGCTAGTAATAATAATAATAATAATAATAATAACAACAATAATAATAATAATAACAATAACAATAACAATAACAATAACAATACAATATGTGGTAAAAAAGAAACCAAATCATACTATAAAATATAATAACAATGGTGTTATATTTTTTGTCTTGTCACAATAATATTAATCATAATAGTAATAATAATAATAATAAATAGAAACACTACTAGCTACTAGTAAAACATAGAAATAATGATTATAATAATAAAGCTAATAATAATTTGAAAAAAACAATAACAATAATACATAGAAATACTACTACTGCTAAAAATAAAAATAATAATAATTGACTACAGTTATGTCAAACACTGTGTATGCCGTCTGGGTATTGTAGTCCAGAGCTCTGTAACATACAGTTACATAGAGGAAACATAAAGTTCTGCTCTCTCTAATATTTTGGTAAATTAAAAGATTAGTGTAGTTTTCATTTGCGGTTCTCAGTGAGTCCAGCAGGCGGCAGCACCGAAACACTGAATCACATTCAAACAGCAAAGAATAAAACACAACCAGTGTGTATCTTCATTAACCTCATCCTCTTCTTCATCATCATCCTCATCTCATCTTTTTATTGGAAATTGTTAACAAAACAGAAATTCTTACACAGTTCCAGTGTGTAGAAAGATAAATGTCAATCAAATAAAAAAAAAAAAATGGGGAAAAAGTCAATATAGCTTAATCAGGGGCTGCAGGAAAAAGATTGTACGGTCACTTTTTTTTGTCAGTAGGGTAATTTATCTTAATCACCTGTAATAATATTTAATATGACTAACTGCACAGTGGAGACACTTTATCTTTCAGAATTAAGTTATTGATTTATATTTTTATTTATTTTTACACTTTGAAGTTATTTGGGTTTTTTTCCAGGATAAAATATTTTTTATGATTGAATTAAAAAAATACATCTTTGTCTTTATAATCAGGTTTCATATATAATACAAAAAAATAATAATAATAATAATAATAACAACAATTCTAAGATTCAAAATGATTATAATAACGATTAAAAAAAATAAATATATTATTATTATTATTATTATTTTTATAAATCTTTTTATTTTATTTGAAATGGTCTTTACTACGTTGGACTCAATCCACCTGCTTAGTTAAAAGGGTCTGTGTGTGTGCGTGTGTGTGTGTGTGTTTTTAAAGAGGAGGAGGATGTCACGCGCATGCGCGCGCTGCGGGCACAGCGGCAGACTGTTTATTGAGAAACGTGAGAAAAGTTTCAAACCTGAAACCGACTGGAAGAAAAGAAGAGGAGTCTCTGAGGCTGCAGGTGGGAAACGTTTCTTTTATCTTTTATCTTTATTGTGTATCTCTCTGTGTCTGATGATATTATTTAAATAATAATTAGATCATTCAGAAGTTTTCTTTCGAACATGACTCTTAATCGTCGAACATGACTCTTAAACAGAAATATGATCCTAAGAATCCCTGAGCTTCTACTTTATTTTATTTTATTTTATTTTTTAACACTGATTGTTTTCCAGTTTCCATCTTGACTTTAATTACTAATTGTTGATATTAAGAGTTTTGATACACTTCTTTGTAATCTTTTATGTTTTTTGTTTTATTTGCACACTTTGCTACTTCGTATTGCAGCTGCTGCAAAATAATTTCCCTCTGGATTAATAAAGTTGTATCCTATCTTCTTATCTCCAACTTTATTAGAACATTTCAAACAAATTTCTCCATGGAATGAATATAAAATAATAAGACAGTTAAACGATTTGAGACTAATGAAAATGTAATACTAAAACCGAATAAATAGGCTTTATTTAAATAAATCATGCAGCTGATTGAATGATGTTAAGTTTATCAAAGGATTCGGGTACATTCGTATTTTTGTTTGTCTGTTTAAAAATGATCTTTAAGACGAAAAAAGTATTAATTTCTATGCTAATAATAGAAACACAATGGAGAGATTATTTTATGTCTTTACTGTATTGTTTTACATGCATTAATATTTTTAAATGTATGTTATATTAAATATTTTAACTATCGTTTAAATGTTGTTTTGTAGCACTTTGAGCTGTGTTTCATGTCTGAACGGTGGTCTATCAATAAAGGTTATTATCAACATTATTATTATAATAATTATTTTAATTAATATTATCTTTTTTTAAATTATTATCATTAATATGATATATTATATATATATTATATATATATATTAATATATTAATATGATTTATATTATTATTATCACATTTTTTTAAAATTGTTGTTGTATTACCCTTGTCGTTTATTTATTGAATTATATTATATAGAATTATATTTATTTAATTGCTGAAATTATGTCATTACGTTGGCAGGATGGATGTCACGTCACAACGCTGTGGCTCTGACATCGCTGAGAGCGGAGCCAATAAGAACCCGGTCCAATCAGAATGCATCTCAAGCCAGCCGACAGCCAATGGGACGCTCCAGCATCACAACACAGGTGAGAGAGAAATAAATCAATCCTGTGTGATGAGCTGATTTTAATGTCATAGGATGACGTCACTGCGACCTGAGAACATCTGGATCCACATCCTGATCCACTTCCTGTCTCAGGACGTCTCTCTGGGACATTGTTACCCTGAACTGAGACTTACAGGCCAGACTTCCTCCCAGGCTGCAGTCCTCACACTTCATCAACACAACAGGCCGACATGTGTATTATACATGTGATTTACCAACATTCACATTTTTTTACTTTTTATGCCAAAAAAAGTAAACATTTAATTATTTTTAGGGATATCTTTTTTTTTCACAGTCTGGGATATGTCAATGATTATGAAAAGCATTGATCTTGATGCATTTAAATTTTTTCTATACAAGCAGAAAAAGAGTGCAGGGATGATGTATTTTTGTAGGCCGACCGGAAGTTAGCATTGCACTGGTTCCCTCGACGAAAAGCCAAAAGGGATTTTTCTATTGGTTTTTGAATTTTTTTTGCAGAAAATAAGCTCTGTTTATGACACTTACACGCTTCATTCAGCAGGATAATCTCTACATTTTAACACCACTTTTATGATTTTTGAAGCATAAATGTAATGGGCAGAAGTAAAAAGCTAACGTTAGGCTATAAACAAACTACAGCACGGTCACATGACTTCAGGTCACCACCACTAAGCCAAAGTCGGACTAGTTTTTAGAAACTGCCATTTTAAAGACACATAAGCTTCAGAAATTCAAGAGTGGGGTATTTACTGACGCTGAGCAAAATGTTAAAATTTCTTCAGCTTGTGTTAACCACAGACCTTATTTCAGGCTTCTAACCAAAAACCCATTCAAAAAACTCCTTGACTTTGAGATGAGGGAACTGTAAGTGCTAAAATGCTAACTCAGTTCTGGTGTTAGGACTCATTCTTGCAGCTCTCTATAGCCTGTAGTTCTTCCAGGCCTCTAACTACGTCACCGTCACGTCAAATGGCTGCTTGATGCAGGAAGAACAACAGATTTTGCAGCAGGAGAACTCAGCTGTCACTGTCAATATAGCACAAACTGAGGAATTTGCATTTTACCATCAACCCTTCCTCCACCATTCTTCTTCTGCAGTGGTTTAATGGCACCGCCTGGAGAATCAGCTCCACCAGCTGCAACCAATGAACTCATATTCACAGGAGTGGATGGAAACGAGCATTCAGTCATGTTTTATTGGAATGAGTTTATGGACATTCAGTTCATTTCTGAGCTGCCTTTAGATGAAACCTGACAAGTGTCTCTGGGAATAGAACAGAACTCCTCACGCTTGACTTTTAACCATGAAAACACACTGAATAAAGACATAAAGTAAAAAAAAACACCTCACCTTCACCCGCCTGCATTTTCTGACGTTTTAGATCCTCTCCCTGCAGAGGAGGCCTCGCCCCCGCTCTCTGAGAGGTCAGAGGACGGTGATAGCGGTGACGACTCTGTAACGGACAGCTCCTCCACCAATGACATCGCTCGCCTGCTACCCTCCCAGCCTGCCTCTGCACTTCGGAAACAGAAAGGTAGAAAGTTACAGATAATTAGATACCCTTTAAAAAATGTTAATAACTAATGTAACCAGTATTTCTTCAAAGTCATGTAACATTTGATTACTTTTCTACAGGTCTGACATCAAGATGTTGATAGCATTTTCCCTTCTGATAAACACGCGTTACACTGTACAGTAACATTAGAGCCCTGAGTCACATTTTTATCGCACTGAAAGGCGTTCTTGCCAGACACAATGGCCGCAGGCGTGGCAGACTTTAGGTTTCTGAGAGCGAGGCCTATTGGTTTGATTGGCAGGCGAGAGGCGGGGCAAATTGTTCAAGCGCGTTGTCTGGAAATATTTCAAAAGAAGACATTTCTGCAAGGCGAAAAGATGCGAAGCAACAAAATCAATGTTATATTCTACATACAGTATATAGAATATATTAAAATATAACCCCTTTGTATCGCCATCATTTGGATTTGTAACTGTAACTTAATTACATTTATTTTGTAATTTAATTACGTGACGCCAGGCTGTTGGATACCTGAATCCGACACGTCGGTCTGATGTCACCTGTCTGTCTCTCAGGTGTGGACAGCTCATTCGTGTCTCCTCCTCCCGTCTGTACTCCTCCATCTTCCTCCTTCTCCTCTCCTCTGCCTCCTTCACGGTCGTCCGCCTGTAGCAGACACAGCTGCAGCCTTCCTCATCCTCATCATCCTCATCCTCGACACAGCACTGATCAGAAGCGCGTCTCCTCCACTAAAAGCCACGCCTCCGCTAAGACGGACGCCACCCAAATTAAGGAGGTCGCTGGAGAAGGTGAGCGGTGTGGAGCTTGTGGTGGGGAAAGGTCATGTTATTAAAATCTTTATACGATCAGATGTAGATATTAAGCTGAAACGTTTGTCATCAGCTGTGCTATTTGATGTTTTTCTTGTTTCCTTCAATAGAAACAATTTTAACAGACTTTAAAAACACCAGACACCAAATGTATTATTGACATTTGAAATACTTTTTGGAACCAAAAGAAGAAGAATTAAGTGATTCAAATCTCCACCGTGTTGCATGATGGGAGGAAACTGTTGAATTAGTTTTCCAGTCCAGAAAAGCGTAAGTGACCCTCGATCATTACTGAACCACGACGGTGCAATTGGGCTCTAAATAATGTGTCTGCAGTCCACAGTGTTAGATTAAAGAGCTTTAAACAGTGACGTGTGAGTCCAGAGTGAGTTCAGCTGGTGTTCAAACAAGGCTAACTTCAGACTAACATTTTTCTATTGGCACGTTTGAAGAATAGTTTTGCTAAAGCAACACGTTTCCTGTTAATTCCAGCTTGTTAGAGACATTATGGTGCGTTTGACACTGAAACAGGAAGCATTTTGATGCTAAACTTCCAGTTTCTTCGGTTCTTATTGAATATATTATATTGTATTACATTGACAGACAGACAGACAGACAGACTGACAGACTGTTTTTTCAGTCTGAACACACTCCCATCTTACTGTTTATCAGCCGAACACATTCACAGCATGGAGGTCTGCTTATCTCTGCCCCACACACACACACACACACACACACACACACACACACACACACACACTGATAACACCTCCCAGCATCAGTTGGTCTGTTTCTACCAACCAACACCCACATCGACCCGCAGCAGACGTGATGCGATACCCAACAGTTTGTGAACGAAATGAATTAATATCCTGTAATGTAAAATGTTGGTATTAAAATACCAATTTTTTCTCAATTCAACACTCTCCTGTTCATACTGACTTCACTTTCAGAAAGGAGAAAATAATACATATATCAGTAATAGGGATGTACCCGAATCCTTGAAAAGTGAAAGATTTAAAAGTACAGTGTGAGGATGTGGAAATATATTACCTAATTAATTATATGTCAATAATAAATCAATTTGATGAATCAAAAATGACTTTGCCAGTGAATATTTGGTTAGAAAATACAACATCTGCACAATTTATCCTGATTTTGTATAAACCGCTTCCGATCTTCTATCCAGATACAAATATACAGATACAGAGACAGATAATTATCGGTTTAACAGATACAAATAATGACGTATTTGTACACCTCTAATAAGTAATTAGCAAAAATCTTAAAAATTGTCAAACTTAAGCCTTTATATTTAAAGATAATGTTTAAATTTTCGCAAAGAATGAAAAACTCTTTAATATTCAAAGTTAATGCTGTAATTTTTAAGAAAAAGTCCTATTCAACCGTTGTGATACTGATACTAAACACTAAGTTGAGAGTCATTTTGAATTTAATTACATTTTTCTGTCCTTACAGACTGTTGTGCTCACTGTCTCCTGGCGTGTCTGTTCTGCGAGCTGCTGTCCATGTGTTCGGCCGTGGGGGACTGTCTGGCGTGTGGAGTGGGCGGGGCCGGTTGTTGCGATGCTGCGGTCGGCTGCTGCTGCTGCTGCTGCGTGGAGGCGGCCTGCACGGAGGAGGTGTGTCAGGCCGTGTTGGATTGTGGGATACTGGAGGACTGCTGCGGCTCGTCCGACTGCTTGGAGGTCTGTCTGGAGTGCTGCTCCATCTGTTTCCCCTCGTAGAGCAGCCAATCAGAGAGGGACTACAAGATGATGTCAGAGCACTGACCGTCCTGGACAATCAGAAAGCTGAAATCACAAACTTGGGCTACATCCACACTTACATGTTTACGCCCAGCGTCCTCACTACTCTGAAACAGAGACGTTTGAAAATCCTGCAGAACCTATTTTAGTTTGAAAACCCGGGGATTGCATTTTAGTCTGGAAACTGAGACGTGAAAACGATGACGCACACACGTGATGGAAAGAGAACTGGATACAGCGTTGGAGGCGGAGCCCCGTTCATTTCAATGAAAGTTGCTCTGTGGCGCATGAAGCCAAAATGGCTCAACATTTGAGTATAAAATGACCCGGATCTTCTGCTGATCTTCCGCATCTAAGGCGCCGTTGAGCAAGAGCCATAGGATTTCCTTTAACACCCGCCTCGCAGCCGCTCCGCCTCGCACCCGCTACGCCTCGCAGCCACTCCGCCTCAGGCTCATTCACATGAACAGAGGGCTGCAGGGTCTCTGCACATACAGACACCAACACACACTTCTAGTGGCTCATAAGTGATGCCTGAGGGCTTATATTTGTTTGTTTGTATATTGTTTTTGGGCGGGAAATCCCACTAATTGAGGCTTTAAGTAAAGGATGAGGCTGAACAAATTAACATTCACTAGCTAACTAATCACTTAAGGTCAGAGTGAGTTGGTGCTTTGTTACAGGTGAGCACCTGTAAAATATTTGTAGTCTTATTATAAAGAGTTAGAAGACACTGAACTGTATGTGTCTGAATATTTCTGTTTCTCTGCAGCAGAAATAAACTGAACTTTTTAGACTTGTATGCTGCTGATGTTTCTGTGACTCTGATTGGCAGCTCAGGAGGGGGGGGGGGGGATCAGGAAGTGGGTGTTTGTTGAAGCCACATGCCAGGACGTCCAAACAGGAAACAGGAAATCACTGAGATGGCAACGCCACCTGACCTCTGATCCCCTGGACGCCCGACATCAAAGAGAAAGAGACACACACACACACACACACGTCAGAATAAACACAGTTTGACATTTTCCATGGAAACATTTCTAATTTCTTTCAGGCGTTCCTCTTAACTATACATAAATAAAGACATATAAATAGACTTTGCTTCATTTTTAAAGTATAAGTCTGCTTTTATCCCTTATTTTATTATCATTAAATCTCATGTTCAGACTCAAACCAAAAACATGTCAGTCCGTCTCTGAATACTGACAAACTTCGTGTCTGTGGTTTCCAGCTCCATTGGTTCCTACTGAATACATACATCTTATAAAACACAAATATATGGTTTCATGTTTAAAACGTTTTTTAGAAAAGCTGCTCAATGTAGTTTTTATCAAACAAACAGGAGGAAATAGTGCATTTTGTCAGGGACTATTTTCAGCGGTGGATTAACCCACACTTGGTGCTCTAGTGAGTATTTGAGCAGCAGGACGGTGTGTGTGGGATTGAGTAAACTAGTGTGTTTTCATGGCAGTGAAGGAACATGTCAGTGCAACAGTGTGGCTCATTGATGTGTTTGTTACAATATATATATATTGTGTAAAATTGTGTTTTATATTAAACTGGGCCTAGTGCCATGTATAAACATAGCTACCCTGTTATTGTGCATTCAATACTAAGTTATTCAATTAATACACAGGTTCATATATTCATGTACATTTGTGGAAAAAAAATTGGTTGAAAAAGAAAAAAATATATATATAAAATTGTCTAATCAACCAAATATTTCGCGACCCCCTGCATTACCTGTCGGAGTTATAGTTTAAGGGGTCATAATGCTAACCAGTTGTGCATCAGTGCTTTGGAAAGAGAACTCATCAGAATATGAGCATGCTCAGAAAGAGTCGAGATCTTAGAAATGAGAAAGCAATTTGAATATATGAATTTTTAATTATTTGATCATAAATTATTTAACAAGCTGTTTCAAAGTGAATAGAACTTTGTTTACAGTTTGATTCAGACTCTGATTTAAAGAGTCAACAGACACAGATCTTTATTAGATCTTAACTGCTACCTGCTGGTCAGATTGACGGACAACACAGAGAAATACATGTGAAAGATGCTGCATTCAATAAACATAAAGATAAAAAAATTATCAGAAAGAAAAAAATTAAGATAAAAATAAAATAAAGATGACAAAGATAAAAGATAAAGTAAAATTACTATAAAAAAATGTAAGATGATCAAGATTTAATAAAAAGATAAAGATTAAAATAAAGATAAGGATAATAAAATTAAATAATTAAAATAATAAAGTTTAAAACAAACAAAGATTAAAATAATAAGGATAAAGATAAAAAAATTAATATAAGAATAAACATGAAAAACATAAATAAATAAATAGAAAAAAATGTAAATAGAAATTTTGATTAAAATCATGATAAAGATAACAATAAAGATACAACATATTATAATCTAATTATTGAATGTAATGTATTAAATTATTCCTTTAATTAATATATTTGTAACATCACAAAATATAAATTAAGATAGCCACCCTTTTATTTCCCTGTTTGTAAATCTTTTTTAATTTATTTATAATTTTAAGGGCAAATATGTATTAGCAGTGCTATAAAATACTTTTATATCACTTATTTATTACTTTTTGTCATTAGCAATATGTTTTGTTTTTATTAATGAAGTTAATTATTAATGTGAAGTTTATTTTCAGAGTCAGTTTGAATCATAATACAAAATAAAGTTATATTTTGCATTATCAAAAGCCTTTGTTAGCAGCTGAATGTAGAAAAAACAACAACATTTATTTAGGCAAATTTAAACCCATCCATCCATTTTCTACTGGACTCTATCCCAGCATGCACTGTGAAAGAGTATAGACACACCTTGGAAATTGCACGTCATAAATAACCTATTTATTAATATTTCATTTTATTTATGTTTTTAAATGATTTCATTCAGAATTTTATTTGTAATATAATACAATAATACATATTGTTATTATTGTTATAGAAACAGATTGAGAGCAGCTGTTTGTGTTGAAACAAAAACACATAAAATACAAAATCCATTTACTTAAATGACTTTATTTATATACAAAAGTTTGAATGTATAAAATCAAACATGATGCTAAATGAAACATTAAGATCATATTCAGACTACATATGCCACATATAAACATTAACCTGGATGGTTCTAAAAAATAAATGTTATAAATCATAAAAACATCAATAAAAAGACAAACAAAAATCCCTTTATGGAAGAATCTGAATCTGTTGGATGAACGACCTGCTTCATATTTATTTGATTTTAAATTACAGAAATATGTCAGACAAACAGGACCAGCTAGTATGATAATTATCGTATTCGTACAGGAATTTGGCCCTCTGTAAGGTACGATTAATAATGGCAAAAGTGCGATAATGTACAATAATTTGAACATTTTGTGACGATTACAATTCAGAGCTGGTTTGAGTCCAAGTCTCATTTAAATCAAACTCTCACAGCTTTAACAGGTAGAAATGTATTTATTTAATTAACTGTCTCGGCTCAAAATGTACTTATGATATAATAAAAAATGTAATTAATAAAGTTAGCTGAAACTTGGAAGGAAGGAAATCAATTTTAAAACTGATGCATGGTTTCATGGATTCTTAAAGAATAGCGTTATAGTCCTTTAGTTTCCCTTGTTTCCTCCGAATCTCACATATCCAACAGAAAGCACAAACACGAGTAATAAAAAGATAAAATATATCAATAATGAACCCGATCAGATTCTCCTCAGTGTTTGTTTCCAGCACACAGTGATTATAGATTTATGTGTTTATGTACAGATTCATATTTACAGGAAAAACCTCATAAAATACGAGTTCACAGGTGAGTTCACACCTGGAGAGACTCCTGTGTCTCTGCTGCCACCTGCTGGGTAAACTGCTCACAACAGATGACCGATAAATCGCTTCTGCAGTAAAGATCAATATCAAACATCTGATTTGTATCCGGGGGTTTTGACCGAGAGGATGCTGCAGGTAAACAAGTTAATGTCGTTTGCAACATCGTAAGTACATAAAGATGTAAACAGTTAAAACCGACGGATTCACGGATTTAAAAACAGACGGAACTACTACAAGCTTATGAGACAACAATTCACAATTTTGAATTAGTATATCATAATTTTAATTTAATTAATTGTAAAGTTATACATTTGTTTGTTAAACCTCCTGAACTAAAAAAAACATGAGCAAACAGTTTGTTTTTATGCATTTTCAAATCTGAATTTCAGATTTTAAAGGCGCTTTATACGACATTCAGAAACACTAGTCGTCGCTCTGGAGCGCCAGCATCTCAGAACACAAAAACAAATGTGCGCGTCACC
Organism: Bovichtus diacanthus; assembly: GCA_943590825.1. Taxonomy (NCBI): domain Eukaryota; kingdom Metazoa; phylum Chordata; class Actinopteri; order Perciformes; family Bovichtidae; genus Bovichtus; species Bovichtus diacanthus. Next base: position 3,244,219 of record CALSBV010012179.1, on the reverse strand, counting down.
CTTCTCAGCAGGGTGTTGTGAAACACAGGGAAAGAGGTCCCTGAACACAGCACGAGATAAACTACAGAATGAAGCTATTATTTGGTTGTTTAGAATATTTTTTACATTATTTCTGTAACATTTAGTAACACATTCCGCTTGATAAGGAGCTTTTCCTTCGATCTGCTCAGTGACCTAAATCCATGTAACGTAATTATCACCTTGCTCGCTGTCCTGCTAACGCTAGCTACACAAAACGACAAGTAACATATGCTTTCATGTCGCCTTCAGCTGTAAACGCTTTAAACTGCACTCTTGGGCAATTTAGGCAAACGTGCCGCATCTCTGATACAAAGAGGAAACAAGAGGCGCGTTGGTCGGGCGCTGGGTGGCAACTTTGAAGGACGCAAATGCAGCTTGCCCCTGATGTTGCTAAGCGACCATACGCAGCTAACCGTATCATCGAACCCATACATTCACCCCGAGTTCGAAGCCGATCTTCTTCCAGGCGTTGTTTTTTAAAGTGTGTATTCAAATATTATTGGTATCTCAATATCTCCTTTATATTTACTGTAGACTACGTCTACATTGACAACAATGGATTTGAGGGCGCAAAGAACGCAGCATCGGAAAGGGTAACATGCATGATGCTCGGATTATCTCACACACACACACACACACACACACACACACACACACACACACACACACACACACACACACACACACGCGCATTCATATTCACCTCATTCCCTTTTTTTCCCTCTCTTTTTTTTTTTAATACCCCAGTTCTGGGCTGGTTTTATAGCTGCACC
>CALSBV010012179.1:3214238-3227010 GCA_943590825.1 Bovichtus diacanthus | reverse complement strand
AGCTGTGTGTTCTATATATATATATATATATATATATATATATATATAAATATATACACAGAGGATTTCATCAGCACCAATTCATTAATTAAAATATATTTTTTTAAAATGTTAAAGTAATAAAAAAAATGTCATAACAATTTAAAATATTATATTTACAATTTTATTACCAGAGAAATAAATATATATTTTGTTATATTTTGATATTTATATTTCTACAATCTTCCCTTCTCTAAATGAAAACATGACAAAGTTATTATTTTTTTCTAAAATATATCAAACCTTTAGCTGGTGTTACTCTCTCACTATTTAATAATTCCAGTTCTGGATTGATATCTCCTCTGTTTTAAATAGTAATTTCACGTTTCTTGTTGTCACTGGATGGCGCTGTTGCATCACCTGTAAGGGTTTCTACAACATCACATTAAAATCTTTTGAATGAAATAGTAGTAGTAGTAGTAATAGTGAAAGTAGTATTAATAGTAACAGTAGTACAAGTAATAGTGAACGTTTTGCAGGTGAAGTTATTCAAGTAATAGTATTTTTGTTATTATTGCTATTGTTATTATTAGTATTATTACTGCTGTTTTTTTAAATTAATTATAATTATTATTTTTTTTATTTATAAGTGGGTTGTTTCTATGTCTGTTTGTATGGAAAAAAGGATGGCAATATCATGTTTTGTTATCTTTGGAAATGCTGTATCACAATAAAAACATTTGCGACAACAAAAAAAGTAAAAGAAAGTCGCAGTGAAAGTAGTTGTAGTAGTATTAGATGTACTTCCAGGTAATCATGCGATCAGTTTTCATGTTTTTATTTCATTTATAACCTCATAATAAACATTTCTCATTGTATTTTCTCATACAGAAGGGCATGATGGGAAACAGACAGGGTGGAAGGCAGTGGCCGGCCACTAACCAATAACCTGCAATCAATCAATCAATACTCAATAATAACAAGATACCAGAAGTACAACAGGAAGAAGAAGAATACACAACCATGCTGCTGTCACACCCGGAGAGAGAGAGAGATGATCTTGTCACGGTAACCAGAGTCCAGTGGTTGCTATGGTAACACTGTGGAACGAACAATCACTGGGATCCTGGTTGGTTACCGTAGTAACATGCTGCTCCAGAAACTCCAGCAGTTACTATAGCAACGCGTTGGGAGTTTAGAAGAGCTCTGGTCACCAAAATGATGTCGTTCAACTAAATGACATCACTGCCCAGTCCTCTTCTGATTGGCTGTAAAAGAGCTTCATATTATAAATCTGTTTACAGACATTCATCAACATTATTTGGTTTGTTTTTTTATCTTTCAGCTTCATCTCGGCGAAGGAAAATCCTGATGGTCTCCATGGTAACAGCAGCCCATAATAACACCGTCTGATGAGGAGGATTCAGAGACAGTTTGAAAAGGTAACGGATCCTGATCAGGACAGGAAGTTGAAAATAAAATAACATAACAGTTTGGAATAAAAATTACAAATAAATACACAACCACAGACTGTAACTGTTGAACAGATCGAGTCCTCTGATTTGGCACAAGCAAAAGTTCAATAAAATTCAGAAACTGTAAGGCAAAATACTGATGACAGTCCAGTGTGACAGAACGAGCTATGACCGGATAGAACCAGCTAGAACCGGTTCTAACCAGCTGTGGGAACTACAACTTGCTGCACTGGGTTGCAGCGGACTATCGGCTCCAACAGGTTCAAACCGGCTGTAAATAAACCAATTAAAACTTGATTTTACTGGTTAAAACCGGCACTAACTGGCTCCGCTAACAGGCAGTAATAACTACAGAGGAGGAGGTCAAGTTTTTTCAATGACATTTAAATGGCAAGTAATACAAATACATTTTAAAAATGAATTGACTCTGACTGTGGCCTCAGCATTTAAAACGGCAAAAGTTCAGAGCTAAATAATTAATTTAGATGGAATGGCTAGATTAGCAGATTCCCACAAAGACAAAGCAAATTCATACATCATCTAACTTTGGTAAAGTTTGACGGGACTGCCCATTGGTCCGAAGGCCAATTATTCCGAAAATACACACTCAATGTTGGAGTTCAGGGCTTACTACTTTCCAGACACTGTTAGCATATTACTCAATTTAACAGATAAGGTATTAACATAATGCCAATCATAACGCTTTGTCAGGCTCCTAAAGAAAGACTTTTCATTTCCACTAATATTCAACTGTAACTGCTATTCTGTGAAATAGTGGGCTTTTGTTTTAGGGATAACGGGCCATTGGACTATGGGCATTTGGTCCAATAGGACATTTTTTTTAAATATTGGGGTTTCAGAATAATGGGCCTTCGTACTAATGGGCAGTCCCCTGCAGTAATTGTTAGCTTTTTGGGAAACTGAGGCTGCTTTCTCAACACAACGAGCATCATATTATTCATGTTTTTGGAAGTCCAAACGTGTTGAACGTAATATACACTGCCTCTGTTTATTTTAAATAATTGTATATTTATTAAGTTTGAGTCATCTTGGGAAGTAACCTCCTAGCTCTTTTGCATTAGCTCTTCGCCTAGCCATCACATCTCCGCAAATTCTCAAGTAGGCGTTATATTTAGAAATCTGTTAATTTCTCACGTAAAAAAAAAATCTAATTTCTGTAATCGTTTAATTATCTTCATCTCTAGTTATAGCTGGCTCAAACTGGTGTAAGAGAATGTAACTCACTATAAACTGGTATCCAGCCCAAAGTAACAACAAGAAATACTAATAAACATAATCTGATATATAAGCCAAGAACTTCACTGAATACTGTATAGTTTTGAATATTGGCACATGAAGAGAAAGTGCACACTGGACGTATACAACACACTGTTCAACTGTATCATACAAACACTAGTCAGAACCGGTCAGAACCAGCCTGCAAAAGTAGTAAGTAGAACAGAAATGAAATAAAACAAAATCATCAACAACTGCTCCACACAAATCACTCAGATTGAGATTTAAAACATTTTTCACCACATCGAGACAACTGGTGATGATGGGAACTAAGGCTGAGTTACTGGCCGATTTCTTCCATTCCCAGTGAGGGAGGAGAGAACACACCACTGGAGTCTGCTTTACACGCCAAAAACACGCTAAAAATACACTGTGACAACCAGAGCCACGATCACACTGAGCACCATGTTAGTGACAGAGCTGTGAAGTTAAAGGAAGAGTTCAACGTTTGTACAAATCCAGTTATTAAATCATTTTGTAACTCTGAGTTTCATCTTTTTGTCTGCAGGACGTGGTTACCCTAAACTGCTAGTCTAGCTAAGCACAAAGAATGGTAGCAGGGGGAAGCTGCTAGCCTAGTTTAGCACAAATAGCCTACTAAAAGCAGAGGGAAACTGCTAGCCTAGCTTAGCACAAAAACTGGAAGCAGGAGGGAACTGTTAGCCCAGCTTAGCACCAAGAATGGAAGAATGGGGGACCTGTTAGCCTAGTTTAGCAGCAAGACTGGAAGCAGGGGGAAAACTGTTAGCCTAGCTAAGCACAAAAACTGGAAGCAGGGGGAAACTGTTAGCCCAGCTTAGCACCAAGAATGGAAGAATGGGGGACCTGTTAGACTAGCTTAGCACCAAGACTGGAAGCAGGGGGAAACTGATATCCATTTGAAACATCTGACGGAATGAGAGGATTTAGTTAAATGTCGGATTCTTCCTTTTAGCTTCACCCTGTTAGGCGTTAATCTAAACTCTGGAGCCAACATGGCCGCCGCTGAAACCCAAACAGTTTGATTGGCTCTGGCTGTGTGGAGTGACAGCAAGCGTTAACCTTTAACCTTTACATAGTCACATGACCGAGGAGGTCACAGGAGAATAAATTATATTTACAAAATCTTTACTCTTTGTTTTCTTCTTGCATCAACTTGCATCAAGCAAACATCAAACACAACCCAGACTCATAAACACCGAAATATCCAACAATAAGTCTGTTCACTTCATCATAGCATCAGGATAACAATAATAATATTAATAATATTTTCACTATCAAAACACTTTATCCAAAAGGTGTTTATAGAGACAGAGAGAGAAATACTGGACCACTGGAAGCGAACATGATAAAAACAACTAAAGTCTTTTCTTTTGGGTTCAGTTCAGATCGGCTCTAATCGCTGGATTCATTCCAAATATCCAGGAAACAAGACGCCACCGAGTCCATCTGACAACATGAAGGTTTACAGTCCAGTCTGGTTCCTCTTCATGTCTCCGTCCGTCTTAAAAAACTCTTTTTCAAACTTTTTACATCCAACTTAAAAAAAAAAAAAAAAAAAAACCTTCACCACCACCATCCTCTTCATCATTATCATCATCTGGGACTAAGATCATCAGTGTCCTGCAGAGGCCTCGTATCTCACAGTGGATCAGTGCTGTAACTAACAATCATGCTCATTATCTTCTCAATTTATCAATTGGTTGCTTGAATAAGAATGTCTCAAAGTGTCTCAGAGTCCAAAGTGACATCTTCAAATGTTGTTTTGTCCTAAAACTCAAAATTCAGTTTACGGAGATATAAAAACAGTTCACATTCACCTAATGACCTAAATCTTTCATCAATTATCACAGTTTTAACTAATTAATTTGTCTGTCAGTCAACTAATCAATTAATCAACTAATAACTTCCGCTCTACAGGTGACCTTTACGGTACACAAATTCACAGTTGATGCTTTATGACCTCGTATGGAATCTCATTTGACCCCGAAACAAACGTTGGTTAAATGTTAACATCAAAAATAAAAAATACGGATCAAAATTATACAAAATTGAATCATAATTTTGACTTTGTAAATCAACTGAGGTAGAGCTCCAACGATTAGTTGACTAATCGATTAGTTTATCGACAGAAAAAACTGTTTTTATTAATCGATTAATAATTTTTTCATGCTAAAAATGTCAGAAAATGCCGTTTTCATTCTCTTAAATATAACCTGCGTTACTCTGTTTTATATCATATTAAATTAAATATCTTTGACGGACAAAACAAGACTTTTAAAGACATCACTTGGACTTAAAAAAAACATGGACATTTTTCAGAATTTCTGACATTTTCTAGAACAAACAATTAAATTGATTAATCTAGAAAATAATCGTCAGATTAATAGATGAAAAATAATGGTTCACAGTTTCCAAAGGTTTGCTCAAAATAATGAGAAACTAAAAAGAAAATTAAATTTTTAAGTCACAATTTTGAGATAAGAAATCCAACATTTTTCTTTTGAAGTCTTTTTTCTTTTTGCCTTTTTCAGTTCTCGTTTCTCTGCTTCATATTTTTGTGAACTGAATCCTTTTGCGTTTCTGAAAAGTTGGTTTGAACTCTGAGAACGAAACAAGAACATTTGATAAAGAAATGAATATTTTAATAATAAGTTTATAAACTGATGATCTGTGAATGTTAAAGTGAGATTTCTTCAGGACCGCAATGAACCGCCTCAGTGATTTAAAAAACACCTGCATTACCCAACTTCACCAGCAGACGGCAGAGAGGCTTCAGGTAAAATGAGTCCAGCCCTTGGAGCCGAGGCTGCTGGGAAATGTAGTTTACCTCCAGACAGGTAATTTGATTGGCAGGTTGGGAGGTCAGACAGCAGCAGTGAAGTTTAAAAAGCAAAACAAACAGAAGGAGTTTCTTCTTCAGGGGAAATTTGGGGTTAAAAATTCTTTTAAGTGCATTTAAACAGGACACAACAGTCTTTCTCTTCTTTTGTGTTTTAAAAATCTCAACGCGTTCCCACCTTTTCAACAGTTTATATCTGCTGACATGTTTCAGGAATCCAGAAACATTATCTTTTAAAAACAGGGAAACATCTCTTCTTTAATCTCTTCTTGGTGGCTGCTTCATGTCCGCTAGAAGATTCACTCCTCAGCCGTCATTTGAACCTTTTTTACTCCAAGACTTGTGTGTATGTGCTTGTTTATTCCGTTCCACTCGTGTGAGATTAATGGAGGTTGTTGTGTTTTGTCAGAGACCAGAACTTTGACCTGGATCTGTCTGGGTCCAGATCGCATAACAAAGCTGATATTAGAAGATTCTGCAAAACACAAGATTTGCGTCCAACACTATCGTTTATTTTTTTTTTATTCTCATTTTTGTTTTCACTAAATCTGAGTCACAGCAGGCTGGTGACTGTGAGACAACATAAGCCAGACGGTGGTTGTGGTTATGCTGAGAGCAGCTCTGTGACAACACGTCTGTCCACCACCTCGTCTCTGCTTCCTGCATCTAAACGTTGCAGTTGGACGGAAAACGTGAGCTGCAGAATTGTCCAATATGAGTGTGATTCACAGGGACATAAATTGGACGACACACAGGGGAAATTCACAAAAGGATTGTGCAGCTTTTGCAGCCCCAACTCTAAACCCGTGCAAAAAGAAACCGTGTAATCCTCAAAGCACCCACAAAGGATGAAACGCACTCCTAACTGCTCAGTAAATAGCATCTTAGTGACCTGTGCTATTTGCACGTATTTAAACAAGGTAATACGCAGATATTTGGCAGAAAATTGCCCCCTTTCTCTACAAATGAACCTCATGAAAAAAAATTAATCCAATTCACAAAGATCAGCGCTAATAGCCGCAAACAGTTATGGTAAAATTATTAGCGTAACTGAAGCTCATTTATACTGGCAGATATTAAATCCCAAATAGAGTTTCTCTCTGTCACGTTTAGATTCCTTGCCTGATATACTTAAACTTTGGCACAAAAAAAAAAAAAAAAAAAAGATTAAAATGCACTCAAACTGCACTGCGCTGCAAAACTTGATAAAATCATTACCGCAATATCTTTTGGGAATTGGACGTTTCAAAATATTTCTACATTTATGTAGGCATCAGCGGCCGCAATCCGTCTTTGTGAATTCGCCAATCAGTCACGTTGTCCAGAGTCCCTTTCTAATGCTGCAGATCTGGTTTGTGTGTTTCAGGTTCTGTATCTCACTCCAGTCTCTTAATACAGGAGTTCTTTTCACTGGTCTGTGCAGAAAACTGTGTTTTTGGGGTTCATATTTATTCTGAGATAAATGAATATCCTTGCACCGTTGGGTCAGAACATATCAGTGAGAATAACTGTCTGTTTTGTTATTGAACCTTCATGGAGTCGTCTGACTCTCCTGCGGGTTTTGATGGTTTTGGCTGCTCGGTGGTCTCAGACGGTTCAAATTGATATCTAAGTGGAAAACATGTTTCAGAGTTAACCACTGAAACACACGAGTCGACCTTCTGAACGCCAGATCAATGGACACAATGAACAAGTTTATAAAAGCAGCTGATGAATGTGCTTCATGTTCCAGGAAAACGTCCAATCAGAGAGCTTCTTACTGCTGACGGACAAACTCGCACATTTTAAAACTTAAAAACAGCTGAGGCTTATGGGTACTGTAGTGTTTGAGACCAAACTGAGGGCAGAAAAAACACAGTGGTTCTCGCGTTTCCTGTGAGGATTTACTGTGGAGAAGAGGCTCCGCCCACATCACTGCGTCACAAAAAAGGTGAAGAAGAGACGCCATCATGCAGTGTGTGTGTGTGTGTGTGTGTGGGTGTGTGTGTTAAATATCAGCTCCTGGTTTTGTAACGGTTTCCAACAGGGACTGATCTTCTTCCTCGTCCAATAGAATCACGTGTTCTCGCCCTCCGCTGCAGCCGCCAGCTCCTCCCCCTCCTCCTCCACACTCTCCACGATTGGCCGGTGGACCTGAGGTTCCTCCCCCCTCCCGGCCCGCAGCAGTACGTCTATCCATCGCCGCTGCAGCTCCTCGCCATCGGCGCTGAAGTACAGGGTCAGGTGACTCTGGGAGATCTTGAAGGCGTGGCGTCGCTCCAGGCGGTCACATGACTCAGGGAGGGACACCTCGAAGCCAATCAGAGGCACGCTGCGCTGCGCCTTCACGTCCTGGTGGAAGGTTAATAAATACAGTCTGTTATCTCTTCAGAGTGCATTATGGGTATTATACATGGCACAAGACCAAATAAACAAAGGCTGCGTTCCGAATCGAACACTTTTTCTTTTTACTTTCAGTAGCTACTACAGCCAGCGGCTAGCGAACTGTGACGCCTCCACGCCCTTAAATTATACAAAACGTTGAGTCTTAATATCATTTAAACAGGTTATATTCATTTTTGTTAACATTGAAAGAGGGGGGCATGTGTGCTGCATTCATGTGATGTCGGAATAATCAGTGAAATTAGTTCCTGACTGGGAAAAATCACGTCAACACCCCCTCAAGTGAGAAACATATCAACGCGTTGTTTAAACGCTGTGAGCAATAAAATACAAACATCTTCTTAGTAGCGTTCAGGTTGTCGGAGGTCTTTGGCCTCCGAGTGCCATTCCAGTATACAGTATACATAACATATATTGTATATTATACACTTTACATATAGTATATTTATATATTTATTAGGTACCTGTGGAGCTCCGTAGATGTAGAGCACCAGTGGCTCGTTCTCAGGGATGACGAACCAGGCCTTCTGCCAGCCCCGCCCGCCTCCTTTCTCCATGTGGTGAAGAAAACTACAAATCACACTGTGCTCTGCTGCCAGGGAGGCCTGTTTCTATGGCAACAAGGGACAGAGATGAAGAGAGCGTCAGCCAGAAAAAGAGGGAAAATGTCCACAAGAACTATAATTTTCGGAGTTATTTTCTGTAGTAGCTGGTGTGAGTAACACGTCGCACTAACCTCCAGGATGGAGCGCCTCCGCTGGGTGCTGCTGCTCAGCAAGGCGGGCGAGGGCGATGCCCCCACCAGCATGGCGTAGCAGTCGACACAAACGCGGTTGGTGCGGTTGTTGTCGTACGAAAGACGAGCACGAAACTCTGAACACTTTCCACAAACCACCTGCAGTCAAAAAAAAGCAGTCAGTCAGATATCTGTAGTTTTTAAGGAAACTACAAATGCCCAGAGGTGGGAGAAGTATTCAGACCCTTTACTGCAGTACAAGTACTAAAACCACACTGTGAAAATACTCCACTACAAGTGAAAGTCCTGCATTCAAAACATTACTCAAATCAAAATATGTATCAGCAAAAAGTAAAAATATTAATTGTGCAGTAAATGTTCCCTGTCAGTGTTTTACATCTATATCTGATGTTTCTGCTGCATTAACGTGTGTGTTACATGTTCCTGCTGCATTAATGTGTGTGTTGCATGTTTTGACCTCCTGTATATCCTGTTGGTAGTTTAATCTACACAATGCATCATATTCTATAAGATCATCACATGTTTGTGTCTTTCTCTCTGTCCTGTGAGAACGTACGTGTCCGCAGGCTTTGCAGTGGTGCCGTCTCTTGGTGATGGAGTTGAACGGCTCCTGACATTTCATACACAGCGTGACTTCCTTCTCTCTGATCGGAGTCGGAGCTCGTTTTCCCAACTCCACACAGCTCTGAGGGACAGAAGGACGGAGAGGAAGAGGCTTGGTGGTAAGTTTAATAAACTCTGAAAGGTTTATCTGTTGCAGAGTAGTGTTTTTAATTTCAAATGTTGATGCGAGTTTCATCTCGTTTCACATCAAACGTCGCTCAACAGAGAACACCAGTGTTCCTGATAAAAGTATTAAAAATCAACAATAAAAACTTGAATAAAACACGTTGTTTTTGGTTCTTCCTGCATCTCTTTACTCTACCATCATTTCTAACAGTTACAAAGTTTTTTGGAAACAAATCTTAACCCTTCAAAAAGGTTGCTCTGCTGTTCTTAGGGGAAAAAGATGTCTGTGACAAAAAAAAAAAACTGCCATGAAATTATATATGAATATTATTTTCCACTTTCACTGAGTTAAATCTTTTGACCAACTTCAGTCCTGATCACAACCATCAAATATTCATACATTTTTATTTTAACCCTTTAAAATCAGGGGTCTTCAACGTTTTTCAGGCCAAGGACCCCAAACTGATGGAGAGATGGAGCAGGGACCCCCTACTATATATATTGTATAAAATTGTGTTTTATATTAAACTGGGCCTCGTGCCATGTATAAACATAGCTACCCCGTTATTGTGCATTCAATACTAAGCTATTCAATTAATGCACAGGTTCATATATTCATGTAAATTTATAGAAAAAAAATTGGTTGGAAAAATATATATATATATTTAAAAAATATAAAAAATAGTCTAATCCCTCCCCTATTGAAGACCTCTGCTTTAGGTCATTTTTTCAAAATCGAAAGATATTTTTGAAAATAAAAAGGTTTTTTGAAAGTTGAGGTCTTTTTTCAAAATCGAGTTTTTTTTGAAAATTGAGGTAATTTCTTCAAAATTAAAGTTTTTTTTTGAAAATTGAGTAATTTTCTGAAAATGGAACATTTTTTTGAGAATTTGGGTAATTTTTTGCGATGCGTCAATAATTAACAACAATATTGATTTTTCATGCAATTTTGTTTTTTTGTGCAGGAAACCAGGAAAATAGCATGTATTTGCCCCGTTGGGCAAACGTGAGAAAATGTCTCAAGCTGGTGGAAAATAGTTTTAAAAACAAATTAAATAAAATAAAAAAGTGCTCTAGATGTAAAAACCTGATATAATATAAAGCAGGATTTTATGCTGTAATGGCTTTGGGATCAGAAATTGTGGTTTTAATGGGGACATTTTTGTCCTTAAGGCTCTGAGTGTCTGTATTTTGGCTGCACACTTTATTATACACTCATTATAGGAGCGGAGGCTGAACTTCCAAAACGGAAGGCCTCAGAAGCTTTATGAGCGCATGTGTTACCGGGGAGTGCGGTGGCGTGGACTCGTCGTCTCGTAGTGAACAGTTGAGATGTCTGAAGCTCTCCACCGTCTGCTCGTGTCTCTGGATGGTCGCCTGGATGGCCTGAACACACACACAAACACACATATACAGATATTACATATTTTCTTTCACATTAAAAGTTTGACCTGGAAAAAGGACGACACTCTGTGATGCTTTTACTTGGACACTTCTTCTCAGGAAGTACTTCCCTGACAGCGGGGTGTCAGCTCTGACCACAGGGGACAGGAAGTTAAAGTTTTTACCTGTATCCAGTCCTTCTTCTCCTCCTCCGTCCTGCAGAGACACAAACAGAGAAGGTGTCAGAAAACAACTGAGTCTGTCTGTCTGTCTGTCTGTAAAAAAGTAATGAGAATTAATCGTTTTTCCATCAACTTTCGTGGCGCGAGTAAACTAAAGCTACGAAACAAAAACGTAATTTCATCAGAAGTTGGTGCTGAAGTCACCTTGGCCATCTCTATTGGTAGACGAGAGAGAAATGGAGGGATGTCTTCAGGAGTTTCTGTTATTTGGGCAAGTTTTAATTGTTTTTTCCATGTCAGCGAGTATTGTCCATGATTCCTGCTGTCCAGAGACGAAACATTTGAGCGTCATGGGAATACAGAGGAGGAGGAAGTACTCAGGTAATATACCTAAAATACCAAAATTAAAAGTACTCATTATGCTTAATGGCCATTTTCAGAAAAATATATACTATATCACTGGATTATAATTAGTGATTCATTCATGTGTTCATCATTTTAACTTTGCAGCTGGTAAAGGTGGAGCTAACCTATGACTTTGTATACTGGCAGGTATCTTAATAATACAACATCACAATTCATTAGTTCATCTATATTTTGTATTACATTATATATGAACCTGCAAAGTAACTAATGTTGTCAAATAAATGTAGGAGGAAAAATATTTGCTTCCACATTGTAGTGGATTAGAAGTATAAAGTTTGCCTGAAATGGAAAATACTCAAATAAAGTACAAGTACCTTAAAATTGTACTTAAATACATGTACTTGGTTACTTTCCATCACGGTGGGAATATCCATGAAGACTGCAGAAACAGCTGATCAATCGTGTGAATCTTTTCTATAATCCATTAATCGCATCAACTCTTTTTTGACAAAAACAAAAACCTCCTCAGGCGAGCGTGAAATTGTTTCATTGAATTTTGACAGCTTTTCTAAAGTGATACTTCAAAATGCGCGTAAAACTATGTGGATGGAAACACGGCTAATGTCCGTCTGTGTCTGCACCTGGCCTGCAGCTCCAGGGATCTCTGTTTCCCAGACACCAGGAACGTTCTGGGAACCGCAACACTGCTGGTCTCCTTCAGCTGGACAGACAGAGAGAGAGAGAGACAGGTTTAATCAGGTGCATCAGGCGGAGCTCCTCTCGGTGTTACCAGCTGAAGATGTCTCACCTCCATCCCGTCCACATCGATGCGAGCACGGACGGCGTACTTCTGACCAATCAGACGCAGCTTCGGGACGCAGTACAGCAACCTGTCATTAAACTGCAGGCAGACAGACAGACAGACAGACAGACAGACATACAGACAGACAGACAAGTATCACTCACAGTAGAATAATAACATCATAAGATAAGATGGAACTTTATTAATCCCGAAGGAAAGAGATGGCTCAAAAATGACACCATAAGAAAGTGTATAAGAAGTAATACTGACTACTGTCAAATTAAGATGCATTTAGTAAAATAAGTAAACTTAAATATAAGAGTACCAGTATGAGGTATCTGTCCTGCGTGGTGCCGTTCTTGTTGGACAGTTTGAGGATGTGTCCTTCTTTAATGAGCTCGTTTGTCGGGTTAACAATGTCTTCTTCTCCTCCCAACAACTCGTACACCTTCAACAACTTCCTCATTCGCTCCTGACAGACAGACAGGTAGAGTCAAGTAGAGTCAGGTAGAGACAGACAGGTAGAGTCAGGTAGAGGCAGACAGGTAGAGAGAGGTAGAGACAGACAGGTAGAGACAGACAGGTAGAGACAGACAGGTA
>CALSBV010012179.1:3167063-3187382 GCA_943590825.1 Bovichtus diacanthus | reverse complement strand
GACAGACAGGTAGAGAGAGAGAGACAGACAGGTAGAGAGAGAGAGACAGACAGGTAGAGAGTGAGACAGGTGTAGCTGGTGTAGACAGTGTAGATTATCTCAGGCTGTTTGCCATCGTATTTCGTACCCTGGGTTGAGTCTTTCAGGGTGACTCTTAGCTCTTCTCCGTTGTTAAGGATCTCCTGCTGTGCCTCCAAGGCAGCAGTCTGGGCATCAATTAGCTCCGCAGCCATCTGCCTGGTGGACAGAAGCTGCTCAGCTACACCTGCTGAACTCTCCGTTAACCTGAGAGACACACACACGGACAACATATCTAGATGTGCGTATAGATAAATGGTGTTACGCGTTAAATAATGCTTACACGCCAAACTTAGAATTTATAGCAAGAAAGCTCATTGCGTTTGACTTTTTTTAAATAAAATGTATTCCAATTTTCATCCTTTCTGATATTTCTGCTTAAGTGTAAGATTAGAAAGACTGAAAAGTTTGTTTGTGTGTAAGTTACCGGTGTGTGTGCGTTACCTGTGTGTGTATGTTACTTGTATGTGTGTGTGTTACCTGTGTGTGTGTGTGTTACCTGTACATGGTGTTCTCTGCTCGGCTCTGCCAGGCCTCAGACTGCAGAAAGTGACAGATGGAGTGAGTATGTGTGAAGAACTCTGTGTAGGCGTTAAAGGCCACAGCGTCCATCGCACCTGTACAGCTGCTGACCTCTGAGCCCTCAGGGCATGATGGGAAATCCCTGCCTGAGCTGACAGACACAGAGAGACATTTTCAAAGTAAAAAGTTTAAAAAGCCGGTGAGATTCTATTTTCTTTCATTTATTTATATTTAACTTTAAAAATAAGAAAATCTAATTGTAATTCTTTTGACTGAAGGTTATTAGCGGGAATGATCATTTTTACATCATTATTCTCATTTTCATAAAAAAACATGATGACTGAACATGTGATGAACACATGATTCTTGCGTTGCTGTATCAGCATGATGCTTTGAAATGAGTATAGATGAAATACCTCACATTTTACCAGTGGTGGACAGTAACTAAGGATGTTTACTTGAGTACAATTTTGAGATACTTGTACTTTACTTGAGTATTTCCATTTCCTGCCACTCCTACTATGCTACATTTCAAAAGGGAAACATTGTACTTTTTACTCCACTACATTTATCTGAAAGTTTCAGTTACTTTGAAGATTCAGATTATAAATACAAAATATTAAAAATCAACAAATAATTGCTCATTTATTATTAAAGAAAACAAAAGTTCCTCCCTTACCAGCTGCAACATTAAAGTGATGAACACATAAATGCATCAATAACTATAATCCAATGATATCATATCTATTAGAATGAAATTGGCCATTGTGCAGAATGAGTAGCCTGCTTTTACTTTTTATTTTGACGCCAATACTTTTATACTTTTACTTAGTTAAGATTTTGAATGCAGGACTTTCAGTATTTCTGTACTGTGGTATTACTACTTTTACAGAAATAAAATATCGCCGTACTTGGTCCATCACTGAATACAAATATTATTTAATATAAATTCTAACTTCAACAGCATCAGTATTAATCAAAATATAGATTTGGTCCAAAACTATTAAATGTCACATGCAAGGTCAAGCGACTTATATATTATAGAGGAAGTGAAGGGGAAAGCATCTCATTAGTATTAATTACCTCCATGTGATTTAGAGGTTATCAAACATTATCACAGGGCTTTGTTGAATACTCGATTCTGATTAATCAATTATGGTAATCTACGATCTGATATTTAATTTTTTTAAGCGGAAACAATTAAATATTTTTTTCGTTATTAAAACCATTTTTAAAATCAATAAAATAAAAAATTTAAAATCAATGAAAGCATTTTTAACATCAATTAAAAAAAATGTAAAAATAAATAAATAAATAAAAAACTTTTTTTTATTTCTTTTTTTTATTTTTTAAAATCAATAAAAAACTTTTTAAAATCAATAAAAATACATTTTAATCAATAAAAAAAGCATTTTTAAATTAATATTTTGTGTAAATGTATGTATGTATGCTTTATTTCGTAGGTAGACGTGTAATAACCGGGATAATGTACATCGAGCGCGTCATTATTGCGGAAAATAAAGTGTGTGTGTGTGTGTGTGTGTGTGTGTGTGTGTGTACCTGCTCAGGTGACAGAAGGTGAAACTCAGCGCGATCCGGCTCTGGCTCTCCGACGTCATGTCCCTGCAGCGCGTGTCCAGGTGCTCCAGAGCTCGCGCCCAACATCCTCCGTATCTGGGCTGAGCGGCGAGGCTTCGCACGCGCCTCAGCTCCGTCATGCCGCGCTCGGAGTCCGGACCGGAGCCCGGGGAGGAGAGACCGAGCAGCACCGGGCCGCTCAGCAGCAACAGCAGCACCGCGGACACCTGAGCTGCCATCTTCTCCTGTCTGCGAGCCGCTCAGCCAATCAGAGAGACAGATTTTCACCCGGTCAGAGGTCACTGAGAGGTCACGAGTCTTTATTATTTCATTATTTTTAATTAAATAAATTATTATATCAATTACACTCGTCAGTAACGGCTTCAGTCATTCAAACATTAAGCATCAGAACTTTAAATTACATACAAAAAAACTCAAGCTCATTAAAAAAAAAACGGGTAAAATATAAAAAATCTGAATTACAAATTAAAGTTTAAAATCATAAACATGAAAAAAATCAGATGAATGAAAACTTCGCATTCATCCCTTCATTGTTCATGTGTTCAAACAGCTGAGCAGACTCAGTATGCACTCGTGACGGGCAGCAGGTGGCAGCAGTGCATCATGGGATGTGCAGTCCTCGTCTGAAGTGACGAATTATGAATGATCGGATACTTTGGTATTATAATAAACGTTAATGAGAAGTTTAACTAAAGTATAAAGAAAGTGTCATTAATCTTACTGTTACCTGACAACACCATTGAGATTAATGTTCAGATTAAATAATGTATAAATATTATAAAGACGTAGACCAGAGGTCTTCAACAGGGGATCCGCGACCCCTAGGGGGTCCGCGGAGGTACTGCAGATGGGTCGCGATTTTTTTTTTGATTGATTAGACAATTATTTTTCTTTTTTTAATTTTTTTCAGCCAATTTTTTTCCCACAAATGTACATGAATATATAAACCTGTGTATTAATTGAATAGCTTAGTATTGAATGCACAATAACAGGGTAGCTATGTTTATACATAGCACTAGCTCCAGTTTAATATAAAACACACTTTTATACAATATATATAGTAGGGGGTCCCTGCTCCATCTCTCCATCAGTTTGGGGGTCTTTGGCCTGAAAAACATTGAAGACTCCTGAGATAGACCATTAAAAAAGCGAACATTTTATTTGTTACTTTGGACAGTCAGGCTGGATATTTCCCCGTTTCCAGTATTTATGCTAAGCTAAGCTATGCAGCTGCAGTACAACCCGTGCAACTACACAACTTTATTACTAACCTGTATCATGTAAGCACAATATAAACTAAAATATTACAGTGACTACATGTGAGGAATTATAAATACAATCTAACATTTGTAGTTTAGTTTAAGTTTTGTAAAATCTACATTTGTGTTTTTAATATTTTTCCAAACAAATCAGGTGTGAACAGTAGCGGATATGAAACACACTCATGTGTCTGTCTTTAATATTAAAATCTTCCTGTTTCACACATGTGTTGTTTGACACATTTAGTTTTCTTCAGGAAAGAAATCTCATATTATCGTGTTTTATTTTGACGGTTTAGTGAAGTCAAAGTTAATGAAAGGACCACAAAGAGACACTGGGTCCTGTGTCTGTGTCCCGGGGCCCGTTGTCTCCTAATCTGTCCACGACTGGGGGAAACGTGGATTTATTGATATTACTTCATACTAGAATATTCACATTTCTTTATATGGAATCCAGTTATTACATTAAGTAAAACTATACTGATAATGTTATATTTCTGTTCACAAATGTTATTTTTTTAAAATACTTTTTATAGGCTTGTATATTTATATCTTTACATAGTAGTTGCATGTTATTTTCGTTCTGCTCGTCTATTCCTATGCGAGTCAGATTCCTTGTATGTGTTCACACACTTGGCCGATGAATCTGATTCGGATTAGGTGAAGTTTATACAACCACGGCATTAAATGTGAGTTTAACTCATTCTATAAATGTGAGCATCCAGAAGTTTCCCCTGAATTAATCAAATTACCAAAAAAAATTGACGTGAAGTGAATCTGGGCCCCTCTTTGAATTCCTGAAACACCTGATGGGGAAAAAACATTTGACTTTTCCAGATGTCGGTTAAACTACAACTCTGTTCTCCAGCGAAGGAAACTGAAGATGGAAGATTTTTAAGTGTTCAGTTCAGCCAGTCATGGACACCCGACGTATATAGATCCGCTACTGCAGGAAAAGTACTAAAACCACACTGTGAAAATACTCCACTACAAGTAAAAGTCCTGCATTCAAATCTTCACTTAAGTAAAAGTATGTGAGTATTTCTGGATTAATATTCCTGCTGGAATAATATGTATGTTGCACGTTCCTGCTGTAGATGTTTTTACCTCCTTTATACCCTGTTGGTAAGATCATCATATGCAATGTAAAAAATACTCTGTTACAAGTAAAATCCCTGCTTTTAAAATCTTACATAAGTAAAAGTATGAAAGTATTACCATCAAAAAGTAAACGCAGGCTTCTCAGTCAGTACAATGGCCCTTTTCAGAATAATTTAGGCTGTGTTATATTATTGAATTATGATTATTGATGCATTAATTTGTCTATCACTTTAATGTTGCAGCTGGTAAAGGAGGAGTTTTTTTTACTATATATTCCCAGGTACTTTATGAATTTCACAAAGGGATCAATAAAGTTTATCTTAAACTATAATAATATATGATTATTAAAATCAACGTAACTAAAGTTATTAAATAAATGGGAGTACAATATTTGCCTCTAAATTGTAGTGGAGCAGAAGGATAAAGTAGCAGGAAAAGGAAATACTCAAGTACCTCAAAATTGTACTTAAATACGGTACTTGAGTAAATGTACTTAATTATTTTCCACAATCAGTCAGACGACCACAGATTAGGGGACAACAAACGCTTTTAGTTAGAAAGAAAAATAAGAAAACAGGTAAAAACTAGTTTTGTCTACAGCGACAGTGTATTGGAGTTTCCACTGAATTCCAACCAGAGTAAAAGCAGAATATTCATCCTCAATATTAGCAACTATGAAGTCACCACACACATCACTACTAAGTCTAGAAACACAACATGGCTTGGCTGACATGGTGGCTTCTGGCAAGACGCACAATATTATAGGCACTAAACTCTGGAACATGCAATATGGTGGCTGGTTACTGTAGTTTGTGCCGGGTCGAGTCCTGTGGATTGAGTCCGTTCACAGAGGGACGTTTGATTTCTGCAGCTGCGTGAGAGACAGCATGCGGACAGGTGGACTGGGCGACAGGTGGAGCGCCAAGTACGCAGAGGTGAAGCCGCTTCAGCCTCGGGTGGCTACAAACAAACATCAGCGGAGCGTCAGGTGAGAGGACTTTAAAGAACGAGGCACATTTATTGGATCCAGGATGAAGACATTCAGTTATTGGATTTTTTTTTTTTTTTTTCTGGTAGAGGGTTGCTCAATTTTCCAAGGTCATTGTTAAAGTGCTGGAGCCTTCCCCACACAGTCATGTGAACACTAAGGTGCAAAACGTTTTGAGTGCGTCGATGGCGAATCTACTGAGAGAGCATCAACATTCAAACAGCGTCTGTGCGTTCAGATTTGAGAGCTCGGGAGTCATTTCAGCTTCCTGCAGTAACACCTCCTGTTGTCACGATGTGTTACATCTGTACTAGAAAACATCTGTTTCTTTGATAAAAAGCTACAAGAAGCCTTTGGACTAGGGCTGTCCCGAAGGCCACTTTTTGGGCTCCGGAGCTTCGGTTGTAATAAACAGTGAATTCTTTGCTGAGCTGGACGGCATAGCGCTGCAACACGTGTGTTTCGTTTTAATTAAAGGCATACGTTTTTTGGGGGGATTTTGGATTGTTAGGGCCAACGTTCACTGAGTGAGAGGGATGTTAGTCGCCCAAGATGAGATGGAATACATTTCCACATTTTAAAAGTGCAATTGAAAAGTCTAATGTGCTGATTAAATGTATTCTGCAGTTCCCCTTTATTGAAAAAAAAAAACAAACAAAAAAAAACCAAACAAACAAAAAAAGAAAAGAATATCCTAATCCCACGATTGAAAAGTGAATTCCTACACAACAAACGAATATCCGACAAGTCGAATATTCGGGTCCAGTCCTAATCAAAACTGAACGAGAAAAGTGAACTACGATTCCCAAGGTGCATTTCACTGACAAACAGCCAATCACAGAGCTTCACATTAACAGTGCACTGAAGCTAAAGATTATGCTGCGAAGAAAACTGATTTTACAATCTGCACATTACATTTTGTATTTGTCAAACTTTATCATAAAAGCTGCTTTTATTTGCGTGATGTCTCGATGGGCCAGGGAGAGAAACTCTACTGAGCGTGTGCAGTGAGTTTCACCACGTGGAAGCAAGTCAGGAAGTTAGAAAGCAATTTTCATCCAAGTGACTGGGCGCCATCTTTGATATCCGGTCCTTATAATACATCCATGCTGTAACAGGACACGTCCATATCGGACTGACTGAAGTCATTTAGACCAATGAAAACGCTGACGAGGCACACAAAAAGGAACTTCGAGCACTTAAAAAACGTTGTAAATGAAATAAATGTCAGGAGCAACGTTTCACGAGTAGTTCATGATTCTGTCAGTACGTCTAAAAATGATGATGAGAAACTTTTAAATATCTGAGTAGATATCAACAAAATTGTTGAACCTGAATAACGCATTTCTTTTCCGTTGACACCTGCTCCGTATTTCCCTGTTCACTCTGTCGAATGTGTATTTCAAATTGAGCTAGTTAGGAATATCAACAAAAGTCCTCCAGGTGGTTTGATCAGTTGATCTGTGTTCAGTCATTGCGTTGAACATGACTTTCTCCCTCTTGCTCACAAATCTGGACTTACGGACTCAAAGTTTCATTTTCTGCTCACTGAGTAGTTTTCTGCTGTGACTCCACATGAAGCTGAACCAGACCTCATTCAGGGTTTAACTTCTGCAGAACTTCTTCCCTGACTTCACAAACATGGGCGACGACAAACCCCCCGGCGTGGTCGACCTCTGCGTACATGCGCTCCGGTTGAAGGCCTGCAGGGTCTCCGAGCGACATGCAGGCGGTTGATTGTACAAACTGGAGGAGTGCAAACTGTTCCAGACATTCAACACGAAGACACAAATGAGTCCATTTCCCACTCTTTCATTAAGACTACAAACTAAAATAAAGCTACTGTAAAAGTGGGTTTGGTTTGATATTAAAAGCGCTTCCTTTGGAAACAAAAACACTAACCAAAACAAACAGATTCAATGAAGACCAGTATGGAAGAATCTCTAACCTGGAAGAACAACTCGCTGCTTCTGAAATACTTGAAAAACGAATGAGGAGCGCTCAAGGTTTTCTTATCAAACAACTGAATCGATTGTTTTTTTGAGACTGTTTTCGTGTTGGATAGGAGGAAACAAGACCTCCTCAAGGTGTTCAAATATTTCAAACAATATTCAAAGTGGCTTTCAAAGACTCAATTCAGCGTGAGGTCTGTGTAGAGTCATGAACATAAATACTCATCAACAGATTTGCTACCTGTAGGGGGCAGTCTGGAAGTGGATGGAAAACATTGCAGACTCTTTGTTTATAGTGGGCTAAATGGATAATGGGGATTAAAAAGAAAAAGATTGTGAGATTTCTAAGAAACTAGTTAAAGGTGCAAACCACCGCCCCACATCACCTCTGAGGCTTTCAGTCAAGGACTAGTTTCAGTTCGGGACTTTCAGTCAATAGGAGGAGTCTTGGTGAGACACCGTCAGTTAAGAGCAGGACTTTAAATAAGGGACTGTCAGTCAGCAGCACGGCGATGAGTAAGGGACCGTCAGTCAATAATATCAGAGTTTAAAGCTGTAAAACAGAGACAAAACCAAAAAAAAACAAATACGAAAAAAAAAAAAAACAGGTTATATTCCGGAAGCAACATTTCGTTCAGAGTAATGTGTTGTTAAGCGTTGGTTTTTAGTTCCAAACTACTCCCCCCTCCCCTCGGAGACTAGCGGGACACAACAGCTGCCTTTTGATTATATATACACACACACTTTTTTATCGTTTTTTCCTCTTTGTTTGTTTTTCCTAGAAAAAGACACAATCTGTTCTCCTCTCCAGCTGTCCCTCAGCATCAGGTTGGTTCTCAAATCCAGAACTTTACAGTCTCCAGACAGAATCAGACGGAGTAGAGGCTCCGACAGTCATACTAGCTCTGTCGTTATCCTTCTAACTGAAAACAGTGTACAATCATTAAACCTCCATGAACAACCCAGTCTCACTCCTCTTCCACCTGGTGCTGACTCAATCCGTCAGTCTACCTATCAGTCATCCTGTTCATCAGCCCGACCAATCAGCTGACTCTTTCGCTGACGGCAGTCCGTGACTCTACGGTCTCTTCTCGGCTGGGACAGGGGACGGCAGACTGGGGGACGATGTCTCTGAGCTCCCTGCCATCATCTGCTGCCTCTGGCTCCGCCCGGAGCCGAGCCCTACCATCTGCCCCAGGAACTAGGCCGACCCCGGCTACTCCTGGAGGTCCAGAAGGCATGGAGCTGGGAGGCCTCAAGGTGCTGTTTGAACCTCTTTCTCCTCCTAAAACCTCTCTGCTTTCTGATGACATGGCTGGCTCCCCTCTCCCCTCCGCCCTGACGCCTTCCACTCTGACCTCTCGGCTCGGCAGCAGGCTTCCTCGGCTAGGCCGTGTGGTGCTCAGATCTTGGGGCTGTTCGCTCTGGTTCTGCTGAGCAGGGACCAGGTTCATTCTCGTTAGACTGGGAGATGGTCGGGGAGATGAGTGGTGCTGCACATGGGGCCTTGTGAGCTGAGAGTGGGACTGGGGGCGTGGCTGTGTTTGAATCCGTTGAAAGTGTGGTTGTGCTTGGGACTGGGGTGGCCGAGGCTGGGAGAGAGACTGTCTGGCTTGTGGTCTATATTGAGTCTGGAGTTGGTGTTGCGATGGGGTCCTCGTCTGAGGTTGGGTCTGCACTTGATGCCTGGGTTGCAGGTGAGGTTGAGGTTGGGCTGAGGTCCTGGAATGGGGTTGAGGCGGAGTTTGGACTGGAGTCCTGGATTGAGGTTGATGCAGAGTTTGGGCTTGGATCCTGGACTGGGATTGAGGCGGTGTTGGGGCTGGGGTCCTGGACTGGGTTTGAGGCGCAGATTGGGCTGGGGTCCTGGACTGGGGTTGATGCTGAGTTTGGGCTGGGGTCCTGGAATGGGGTTGAGGTGGAGTTTGGGCTGGGATCCTGGGCTGGGATTGAGGCTGCATTTGGGCAGGGGTTCTGACTTGCAGTTGAGTCTGAAGTTGGGCTGGGGTTCTTGCCTGGGGTTGGGGTTGGAGATGAGGCTGCAGTGACTGCCGGGGCTGGGGTTGAGATTGTTGTTTGAGCTGAGTTTGGGGTTGGGACAGGTGCCTGGGCTGGGTTTGAGGTTGGAGTACTGTGGGAGACTGGGTTTGTGGATGCCTTGTTTGGGGCGGATGAATGTGCAGGATGGATGGGGACTGAGGAAGTTGTGACTGAGGTGGAGCATGCTGAGCCTGAAACTGGGTTTGGTGCTGGGCTGGGGAGTGGACAGGCTGTGACTGGGCTTTTTGGGGGGAGGCCTGGCTCTGACTGTGGGTTTGGAGTGGGGGTTGTTGGGACCGTGGCTGGGGCAAGACATGGCTGGTGGGAGAGGACTGGGATGCTGGGTATCTAGGCTGGGCTTGTGGCTGACTGGGAGACTGGCTCTGGGTATGCTGCACGGAACGGGGTTGGGGCTGGTTCCTGGGCTGAGGGGGAGTATGCCGAGGTTCAGGCAGGGCCTGAGGGTCAGACTTGGATTGTGGTCTTGGAGGAGCTTGCTGGGTGTGCTGCAATTGTTGGGTGGTGAGCTGAGGGACAGCCTGGGGCTTGACTTCAGGCCTGGACTGAGTGGAGGGTGCTGGGTGCCCGGAGGCTGGAGAAAGAGGCTGATCCAATGTGGAGGAAGAGGAATGTTGGTGGCGATGATGGTGATGATGGTGGTGGTGATGATGGTGGTGTTTGTGAGGCGGCCTGTCCTTCCTTTTGTGGCTTTTTGATGGGCTAATGCTACTGCTGCTGCTGCTACTTCTTCCTCCAGCTCCTCCCTCTCCTCCCTTATCACTTACATCTTCATCTACTTCCTCTCCTCTGCTTCTTCCATCTCCTGCTTTCTCCTTGTGCTTCCTTCCTTTATGCGCCTTGTGTCCATATGGTTGGCTTTCATCTGAAGCCGTGGGCTGCTTCTGTGATTGTGAGTGGCTCTGCTCAGAGGGGGCATGCAGAGGTTCTGAGGTTGGCGCTCCCTCCCCTTTACCTGCCTCCCCCTCTACAGTGACCCTTCTTTCAGTCTCAGTTGTTGTAGCGGCAGGACTCTCCCTCTCCTCCACTGTCTCTCTCGTTTTGCGTTTTTTGATTGGCAGGGCTGTTTCCTGGACGACAAGTTTGGTGGAAGACTCCTTGGCTGCTCTTCGTTTGGCCTCTGCAGCTAAAATGGCAGCTGCAGCGTAGCTCCCAGCTGTTGAGCTACCAGAGGTTGATGGTGTGGAGGTGGATGCTGCGGCAACTGATGATGCCGCTGAGGCTGAGGCTGGTTTCCTTCCCCGTTTCTTGGGGGTGGTCTGTGGTGGGGCCGGAAGTTCCTGTTCAGATTTCCTCTTTCTGCCGGGACGGGACTTGGGCACCAGGGCAGGAGATCCAACCTGCAGGGAAATACAAACAAGAAGCATTAGCATCAACATTGTAACAGTCTTTTTAAAAACTTTAAGAATAATAATACATTCCAGCAAGGTCCTAAATCACTAGTTGTACTTGAAGTAATGCACACATCATCCATCTGCATTCACAAGGGTCTGCTCTAGGCAATTTGACTGCCTGACCAAGCCTATTGAAAGTCTGAACCAAGAGTAGTTTGGGCTAATCAACCCCGAAAAGCCTTTTTCTTAAACATCCACTGTAGTGTGCACTAGCTGGTTTTGGGTTGCCACCACAACAGGCACCAAGGACCTTCAGACCACAACACTGAGCAGGCACCTGAAGGCACACAGAAATCCTACGTCCACACCCTTCCTTTGTATGCGATGAAAGTCCTTCTAAAGATGTAAGTTAAAGACTTTGTAGAAAAGGCTCCTTGTACCAAGTACACTTATGAACTACCTTGTGCACAACAGTTAATTTAGTGTTAATCATAGACAGTCCATGATAAAACACTGCTCAAGTTCAGTTCAGACAGCCTCTTCCAGTTTTTCCATTGTTACCCGTATGAGTACTGAAGTCCCCCAGCAACAGCGCCTACGTAAGGAACTGCAACAACACAAGACATAGCAAGCCAGATAATATTACAAACCCCGTTCTGTTGCCCGCCTGCCTGGCTCCCGTTTTGGCACGACCCCGAGCTCCTGTGCTAGCGGTATAAACACCAACATTCTCACTTCCCAGTCCTTGCAGCACGGCTAACTGAGCTAACAGCTAACTAACCGACAGCAGCTCCTGTTAGCAGGAGTTAGCGGTTGCCGTTTTTAGCAACAAGTAAAGCTTTCTGTCAATCACAAAACTCCATAATTCCACTGCAAGTCAAGGCAGAGCAGCTGGAGGACATCAGAGGAAAAAACAGAAAACATTTAGGCTGCTCAGGGTATTGCTGTAATCTTTAAACTATATCTCTTCAAATGTATGGATTATGGACGACTGACTTAATGACAGACTGATCGTACCTTTGAGGCAGTGGAGGTGGTGCCAGTGGAGGATTCTGCCTTGCCGAAGGGCATCTTGACCAGCAGTTTGCCCGGAGATTTCTCAACCACACGTTTCATGGCCACGCCCTCCGTAGCCTGCCGCATCTTCCCACTGCCTACACAAGCAGAAAGAAAAATAAACACATACAACAAAAAAACAAAAGGGAACAAGAAACACTTGTGAACACTTATAATGTTTAATTTAAGTGCCTGAGTACCTTTGGGCCGCCCCCGGCCTCGCCCCGATGGTTTCACCACCTTGGCTTTCTTGGGGGGGCGCTTCTCGCGGCGGGAGGGACTTCCACGTCCCGTGACAGTGAAATCAAAATCGTTGGGGTCGGTGGTCGTATCGCCGACCTTCTGGAAGTAGGCAATGAGTTCTACCTTGGAACGAAACGCTTTTCCCTCTGAGCTGAACAACAAGACAGAAACAACGACACGTCATCTATTGTACAATGCATTTACTCCATCTCATCATGACCAACCGACACATCATCAGGCGTGGGTTTGGCTTACTTGATCAGGTAGACATCAAACTTCCCCGCTGAGCGTCCGGACTTCCTCTGTTTGAGTTTGCGGGTCCAGCCTTCAGGCAGTGAGGGGTCGTCATACAGCGGCCCGCGGTCCCGGATGACAGAGCGCCGCTGCCTGGGAGAACCGGCAGACTCACTGCCGGCCGCAGACTCTGACCCTGGCTCTGAGGGGCCCGCCACTGGCTCCACTGCCTGCAGGAAGGAAGTGATATAAAACCAGCTTTATTATATTGTCTCATACTGTGATAAAACTCTGGTACTGTTACCTGTTCTGGCTGACCACCGACTCCTGTTGTTGCTACACCTGTATTTACCTGGGTCTGTGGCTCCGCCCCTGTCTGTGGCTGCAGCACAGAGGCTGTGTCTGTGGTCTCCTCCCCCCGGTCAGCATGGCGACGCTCTCTGCGAGCCTTCTTGGTCTTACTGTGGGACCGGTCTCTCTCTCTGGAGGGGGGCTGGGGATCGACAGGTCCCTCCTCACCTTCCTCCCTGTGGAAAAGAGCTCATGCCTGTTAACATTACATCACTGATAACATCACATGGTCATAGCTGCACAGTGTTTTCTTTCATTTGTTTTTTTATCGGTCACTCCTCCTTTCCAATGGCAGAGTTGTGTCCAGTCTCCAGATACGACAATTTGACAGACACTACGTTTGTACAAGGTGGAGCGCAGATTTGAATGGAACCTCTTCCTGACTGAAATTTGTGTTTGTGATAGATACAGGAACTGGAATCGAACCCGAGACCCTGGGATTTCATGGTAAGCCCAGACGAAGTTGTCGCTATTCAGTAGGTTAAAGTTTTGGGATAGAGCTTCTTAGATCCACTCCCAGTAACTGAATTTAATTAAAACAAGTTTTTTACATTTATAACAAAACATATTTAAAGTAAACCGGTTCACAAATGATGTGAGTTACAGTCCATTTTGTAGAGAAGTATTCATCAATAAACATTGAGTCGTCAGCTCAGGTGTAAAAACAGTGTAAAGAAATCTGTGCTCGTAACTTCAGTGTTGCAAACAAACTTCCGTCTCTCAGACTTGGTGAAACTTCACTGTTAAAATGTGTCCTGCACAAACTTTAATTACACATACACAAAAACATATATTTTTTTAAATGTCCACACATTTAGGTACGTGAATGCAATTTTTTTTCACATGGACACAAAAAGTGATGCATCTTTTCACACATTCACAACCTCACAACTATTAATGACCCTTATTTGCTTCCATAAGTTTACTTCTGATTTTCCTCAGTCCGTATTTATTCCTCCAACTTACTGATAAGACAGATTTTTTGTTTTCCCGGCCCAAACAAAGATGGTAGCTGGTAATACAACAAATAAAAATAAACAAACTCGCCCACACACCTGCTACGGCCACACATTGCGCTACCATTATACCAGCAACGTAATATCTCAACCCGTGGATTGCAATTAAACCCGGCCTTTGCGATTTTCACATGGTAGAAACCTGCTGCATCAAAGCTTGTGCATGGCGTTTCATTTTACAAATTGTTTTCTTTATCTACTTTGTTTCTATACAGCTTGCTTTTCAGTGTGTTTCTTCTGTTCCTCACTCATTTTCAGGTTGTGGTTGACGACTAGCAGGGCCTGCTCTGGTTGTTTGATAAATTGATGAAGAATGATTGTGATTGGTGGTTGGCTGTGCATGCAGAGCCTGCACGTCACTCACTAGCAACAAACTCTGTGTATCTAAGAACCCTTAAATCAGAGTGGATTATGTTTTATCAGGCAGACTTTTCTTGTAGATCAGTCATGGAAATTGTTTTCCAAGCAGAATAAAGGGTTGTAGGATGACATGTTTGAGTTAATTTGCCTTACTTGACATTGCACGTCTTGCAACGTGACTGTTGCACATGCGCACATTGCGACGTCGATGCCGAAACGATATATTATAGACCTAAAGTGAACATATTTATTTTACCACTCAATGCACCCTAACTGCCTACCGTTTATTTCTAAACACACATTCTACAGCTCTTACATTTAAATTTGATGAAGCATATTTAAACTTTATACTCAAGAACTGCATTCAGGTTCCGACACTTTCCCATAAGAAGGTTAAAGGTTAAAGAATAAAGGTTATTCTGATTCTGATAATGAAGGATATGTGGAAATCCCAATTATATATATAAAAATATCCTATTTTGGATAAATACAAATAGACTAATCCAATTTCTAATCAGTGTTTTAATACATGCAGTGTAAAGGAATTATAGGAAAGCATTTCATATGCAAGTAAAAGTCATACGGATTAATAATATAGTGAACTATAAGCCTAATGTATGCTACTAACGGTGTTGTATACTGTAAGGCTTCTTTTAGAGCTTTTTTTAAAAAAAATTTTAATAAAACTATTCTTTCTCATTTTTGTGCTACTTTACTGCACGGCTTCATTCATTGACATTAGTAAACTAACATTACTGCGATTATTGATTAATCAAGAAATTAATCAGCAGATTAATCGACAGTTATAGATGAATAATCTTTAGTTCGAAGAAAGTTTTAAAAAAAAAACAAAAAAAAAAAAAAAAAAAAAAAACATTATTTTGTTATCATTATGTTTCTGGTGCAGTTCACCTGCTGACCCCTCACACACACACACACACACACACACACAAAGAGTCGCAGCTTCGACCACAGCCTGAAAACACACACACACACAAACTCAGCTGCCTTGCTCAGTTGCACTGAGGCAGCCGCCTGCTAATGAGGGTGTGATAATATATCTGACAGGGGGCGAGGGGCATATAACGGGATGTGCGTGTGTGTGCGTGTGTGAAACAGGGAGGGGGGGTGGGGGGGTAACCTGGGTTAACCCGGGTTGTGGAACAGCAGTCTAAACACTCAGCCGGATGAAAACACTCAGTGTTTGCTAACGAGCTAGCAGCCTGTTAGCTCCCTGACCGTCTGACGGAGGCGGGCGGACACAACCCCGCCGACCCCCGGCCCTGGCCTGACTTCCCGGGGAGTTGTGTGGAAGTCAGAGCAGCCCAGCGGCGCACGGAGAGCGGGCGAGAGCTAAAGGCTGCTCCGCCACAGCAGCAGCTAAAGTACACACTTAGCAGCAAGTTAGTGACGTATTCCCGCTAACCCCGCTCCGCCGAGACAGGCCGGGGTAAAAATCAACGCACTTTTACTTCAATAAAATACACGACAGAAAACGGTCTGCGGCGGGCGGCGGCAGCGGCGGCGCTTTTATAAAGGATAAAATGTAAAAAACCCACTTACAGTCTTTCCTCTCCGCTCTCCACGGCGGCCATTTTTATTTAAATAAATAATTTTATATTAAAAAAAAGCCTCCAAACATCTCAGCTCCCTCCTGATGCACCCCGCCCCCTCCGACTCCATTTCCAACCGCCGTCGGTCAACAAACATCGCGAGATCTGCACGAAGATGAGGTCAACACATGCGCAGGGGCGGTGTAGTCCCGCGAGATATGAACTCTCATCGGGTCACACTGAGACGTTCGCGGACACGCTCTGAAATATGTAAAAATATAAACTACAAATCACTTATTGACCATTAATACTTCAAGTAAAACATACAGAATTAAAACATTAAATTAAAAAGTCTTAATGAAACAAAATATGATCAAAGAAAACTTATTTAAAAACAATAAAATATCAACTTGATATGTTAGCAAGAACATTTTAAAGGTAAAATTATACAAGTAGTAGTTTATTTTATTAATGTTTTCCCTTATCTATTATTATCATTATTATTATTATTACTTTTTATTTTTTTAAGTTCTTCCAACGTCTTTTGACATTGTGTTTGTTTAAATGGAAAAGAAGCATGGGCATACCATGGTCTCATATCTTTGGAAATTATGCTTCACAATAAAAACAAGTGAAACATAGCAAGTAAAATATGTAGGAATAATGATAAAAAGATTTAAGATAATAATTAAGACAAACCAAATTATGCCGTTTCTTTATTTCCATGTCAGCTGGTGAGGATTATGATTTTCAACTTAATTTTGTCCATATCCATAAAGTTCACAAAGCTCTCTCTCTCTAATTGTAACCCTTAATGTTGTTTTTAAAAACTTTCTAGTTGTAATATCAGCTGTCTAAAAACGCTTTTATTTTACACTTGCTGAACTTGTCGCTATGTTTGCCCTGCGAACGTCAAGGGCTTATGGGAAATTAAGTTTGTTAGCAGAGACTCAATTACAGGCGGCAGGGATTTTTTATTTTATTTAACGAGGCTATATTTGTGTGCCGTTTTACTGACTGAAAAAAAAGAAACATATCTTTGGTTTGAAAAAGCATCGAGGAGACAAATAGCAGCTTATGTTCAGTCTTTATTTGAGGTAAATGAGGGTTCAGACAGAGCTGTTTCTCAGCTGAACGTGTCAGTTCTCAAAATCTGAGGAGGATTTTTTTGGGAATCCAGGCGTGGAGTTGAAAAGCCCTTAACTGCTGGGAAACCGTCCAAACTGTTGGAAAGAAAAACTAAAAGATGACGGAAACACGAAGATTCAGACAAGACATAAACAACACCGGACTGTCTGCTGTCGAGAATTAACCAAACAATAATACAGTTCTCTCTGTTAGAATGAAAAATATCAAACATTTAAAAAAAGAAAAGCTGAACACATTGAACAAACACTCAGTTTCTCCTCTCCAATAAAAAAAACAACAACAAAGAGACAAAAAAAGTCTTTTTCAGTTTGTCGTCTGAACACCTTCATTTATGAGAATAGAAATACACATTAATAAAATATGAGAAATATATCCCTCCACACTGCTCTACGAGCCACAGAGCAGGAAGTTCAACACGTTTAACAGCATTTAAATACATCAGAGATCCTGATATAAAAACTCACATCTAAACGATAGAAGCTCAGCTGACAGAATCACGCTGAACACCTCTGTGCATTCATTCACGCTGGTAACTTTTGACTTTCATCATAATTTAACATTAAAAACATGTTTCTGTTCTTGTTTGTGATGCACACTAATATTTCCAAAAAAAGTAGCGCTGGAAGAACACAGTTTTGCGAAATTTGCAGAATGGTGACAAAAAGCGTACACCAAGGGAGCAACACGGGAGAAATGTATGTTATTTAAGGGGCATATCGGTACGTACATCATGGGGGCATTTTATGTTATTCAAAGTATGCTCTGCTCCCTGTAAACAGGAACATTAGTGGAATATTCTTTTTTCATTAGCCATGTGAACAGCATAGTAAGAATATTGTGTTTTTTTGGAATAATAATAATAGCCAGCAATGTAGCTGGCTATTATGTGTTAGCTAGACTTTCTTCATTAGTGTCAGACAGTGTTTCGTCCTAAGCGTAGGCCGAGATGTGTTTTTCTTCCAGTTTTGATCTAGCGAGGCTAACTGCCCCCGGAGTGTATGTTCCCCAGCTCAATATTCTCCTAATATGACAAATTAAGGAGACCTTTAAAATGGTTTTACGTTCTTAGCTATGTTTTTTCCTTGGGTCAAATGTTCAATGTTTCCTTCATGTTGAAATCACCCACAGCTAAAGTCCTCCTTGAAACGCACTCAAGTTTACGAGCGAGACTG
The DNA here is from genome assembly GCA_943590825.1 of Bovichtus diacanthus. NCBI lineage: Eukaryota > Metazoa > Chordata > Actinopteri > Perciformes > Bovichtidae > Bovichtus > Bovichtus diacanthus. Next base: position 3,169,357 of record CALSBV010012179.1, on the reverse strand, counting down.
ATGTCTCCACAGATTTGTACCATTCAAACTCCAGCTGAAACGTCCATCTCCCTTCGTTCTTTTGCGAAGATAGCACTTTCCAATCTCTTCCTATGCTAGTTTATATCACGAACATAGGGCCCTGGATACATTGCCGATCTCCTGCCCAGCTAGTGGTATGCTAACATTAATCAAATCATGATGGTGTATTTGATCAACGCCACAACACAAGCTAACACTGCTGAGTGAGTGACCATCTAATTTAGCGTTTAGCTAAAGTGCTGTATTTTGAGGCAGAGGAGGCAGTTACAAGCTAATCAGTTACGGCACAAAGCTAATGTTTCTTTAGCTGGCTGACCGTAAATGTGCTTACTGTCAGAGAATTATGAATTATAAAATGAAAACTCAACCTGTAAAACAATGCATTGTGGGTAAAGTGTGATTCTGTGCAGCTTAGCGAGGTTCACCACCGCAATAGCCGACGAGACGTGTCACCATGACGACACGAAAGCGCTGAGTCACACTCTGTTGGCGGCGATCTTCCTCCGGTTTTTCACGAATCTCGGCAGTCAATATTACTTTGCTTAAACACCGCCCTCCTTTCTGTCCTGTCACCCGATGGTCAAATGTCTTGTCAGTCACTGACGCCTATCTCAGTCTCTTCTCTGATTGGTCCAGAGCGTCAGCCCGTTAGAACGATGTCACACAGGTCATCTCGTCGGCCAGCTCGTCCTCGTCACGGCCCGTCCTGATTGGCTCCTCGTCGCTGTAGAGCATGGCGGGGTCGGCGGCGACGTTGGCGAGGAGAGCCTGGCTCCCAGTGCCGAGAAGGTCACTGGCGGCCGACTCCATCTCGTCCACCGTCATTTGACACGCGTCGGCGATCTCCCGCTTCGCAAACGCCACGAACTTCGGATCCCGAGCGTAAAGGCCGAGACCCTCCGAGATCAAAACCTGCAGAGAGCGGAACAAAGAATCAGTGACCGCGCTTTGACTTTACTGATCAATATCAGCGATTAATGTTTCCTCACCGCCTCCACCAGGCTGTCGGCTGATCCTCGTTTCTCGGTGAGCTGACCGCCAAGCTGTGAGGGAACTCTGAGGGTGGTGTACGCTCTGTACGGAGGAGGAGCTGCAACAACAGTCACATGTTACAATACACGTTAAAGATAACAGACTCATGCTTGTGAGAAAAGGGTTTACATTTTTAAAACCATAGACCTGGCACATACATTGCAAAAGGTCACGGACAGAAAACAGAAGATTCTAAAGATGGATGTCAATGCAATTTCACATGTTTGTAATAATTTAAAACATGTGACATGTAAACATGACTTGTAAATAATTTTGACAAGTCTATATGCATGTATTTCTTGTTAAACAAACGCTTGTTTTATAGACATTCCCTTAACCTGAGAATTCACGATACATTTAAAACAAATTTCCTGCATTTTTACACCACCTAACCTCTTGGATTAAGTCATTAAACAACCACCTGCTAGACTGGATTAGTTACATTTGTGGTCTTATGAAAATGAGTTTTTCACTGCGTGAGAATTGTCAGTTTATTTGTAAAAAGCACTGTTCCGCGGGCAGGAGTTGGCTTGCAGGCCGAGAGTTGTGTAGGCATGCTTTATCGTCTATTTTACTCTTAATGGGACCATAATTTACTAAATGAACATCTCGCTGTATTGAAGAAGACTTTAAACAAGCGATTTAGACCATAAACTCATCGGGAACATGTTTACTGAGGTAATAAATCAAGCGAGAAGTCGGGTCATTTTCTCATAGACTTCTATATAATAATCTGACTTGCCCCTGCTGGATGTTTGAGAGAATGCAGGTTTGAGGCACTTCAGCAGCTTCGCTTTACAGACCCGGAAGTGTTGTCTGTAAATAAGAAACCTGTTACTAGCCAACTGTTTGATCTACAGTCTCGTTAATTTTCCTGTTTCTTTCCTGATAAGACAAAGTGATTCTTTCCCACAAAAAGGGGCCGGGCCTTGGCGATTGGCACTTGATGAAGCGATGCCGCTCTGGTCTATGTAAACGCTCCTTTTGTGTGTGCTTGTTTAATTCATCCTTCCTACCTGACGTCCCTGCAGGGCCACCGTACCAGGCCGGTCTGGGTGCTGCACCTGTCACATTGACACCTGATGGATGAAAGACAGCAACTCCTGTTGAGTTTAAAGTTCCTAAAAATATTTAAAGTGTACTTTTATTTATTTTTTAAATAAACCTTTATGACATTTGTAGTTTATGCTTCAGTATTACCCCTCCGAGAACCATCACCTTACCGTGGTGGAGGGGTTTGG